>OW796104.1:5893524-6190944 GCA_941860345.1 Chrysodeixis includens | reverse complement strand
ACCTGTCAACGTTAATTTTATATCAATGAATATTAGAGCAAATTTCCGGTAATATTATTTGGACAGTTAACCCCACGCATCTGAATCAAGTCTTCATCTAAAAGCCTCCTTATTACAAAGCACTTAGTCTCAATTTCAAAATTCGTTTGGACTAAGTGAGTGCGTGTGATTGTACTGGAACTGGATATTACAAATAAGCCATTTATTCAGTTTATATCATCCAGGAGTTATGACAAAATGCTAGATTGTTGCGTTTCGTCATTATGAGAACAAACAACTTGTTATACATGCAAATGTGATAGAATCTTGATTACTTCCACGCAATTATGTGGTTTGTATATTTGCTAGTTAGGTTAAATAGAATAATCTCTGGAACAACTGAGCCACTACTAAAACAGATGTGGAAATTTAGACGGGCCTGTTAGTCTAGTGGTTAGTTACCCTGACTGTTATACCGGAGGTCGTGGGTTCGATTACCATTCAGGATAATTGTTTGTGTGATGGGCACTCACTAGTAGAGTAATACTTGTCCAAGCCTTTCATATTAAGGGAACTTAACTTCGAGATGTTCTTTAAAAAGTATCTACCTTTTTACCGCTTTAAGTGAAAGAGACACCATGATGTTTGATGAAGGTTCCAACAAATTGATATTAAAAAAAAGAAGCATGTAGCATACGGTCGATTTGACAAACCTGCTTTTTGAAGTTGGTAGAAAGCTAGCCAAAAACCCATAAAATTGAGTATCTTTCCAACGTTTCGATAAACAACTAAATTACTATACATTTCATCATAACAAAAACAAACAAGTCTACAAAGCGATCCTTGATTATTCAAAAAGCAAATGCTTGCCCTAAATACGCGCACTTTTATCACAAATCCAGTTCAAGTTCATATGGCATGCTCTTTGAACATCGTAATATTAGCGGCGTGTTTATAATGTTTTCTTATAAGCCGTTCCTTTATTTATCCTACACAGTAGGTCGTGATAGAATTGAGATGTTACACTTAGAAGATAGAGCAATGACCTTTCGTGTTAACAAATTCGTGAAGTTATGTGTTAATATTTTTATTAGCTGCTGTGTTGCGCGTAGTTTTTTTTAGTAAAGCTATAAAGAGTTTTCTGCGTATACCTTGGCTGAAATACTATTTGCTGTCTTTGAAGCTTTGATTCTTACCAAAGGTAAAAAATGATAGTACAAACTCTTTCTATCCGGAGAAGAACAATGAAAACCAGAAACTTATTTTTTAATCAGGTACTATTAATGATCACATGAAAAATGCACAAACAGACAGTCTTAGCCATAACCGTACTAAGATCATAAATAGTAAAGTAACTTTTAATTGCGCTTTTCACTGTCAGAACCTTAAGTCTTGCTTCAAGGAAATTTTGTAGGTATGTAAATAGTTGAAACTCCCAACTCTCTACAAGATTACTTTTTGCCTTTATAATAACCTATATAACTGCTGTTCATACTATATTGCGTGGATCGGTTTTGGGTACATCTTACCAACAGCAATTTTATATCACATAGGTGTGTAAAAGATTTAATCACCCGTCCTAAATATAGATACTGGATATGAGCCTCATATCCGCTTCCAAGTCATAGTAATTGATTCGCTTCATACAACTACAATCAGTATTGAAGCTCACATTAGTCGTACAGGAAACTCAATCAATTATCTAAATCATTATAATAGACATACATTTGTCAAGTAAGCAGTAACCTACCATTGTAGTTATAGAAGTGGGATTTCAATTAAATTATTTAGGATAGGCTAGGCATTGACATATATGTTTTGAAGTTTCTATCATTGTTGTATGGATTTACAAGTAACAAATGACAAGCGAATTGATTTGTGTCCACAGACCAGGAAAAATGTAGAGCGGGCAAACAAAAGCTCAATGACGTCACGCTTTGTTCGATTTTTGAAAATTCATCTTCCGTCCGTTACTAAAAAGTGCTTTTATCCTACGTATATCATAAATGCGAAAGTTTGTAAGGATGTATGTATGTTTGTTACTCTTTCACACACAAACGGCTAGAGCAATTTTGATGAAATTTGGTATGGAGTTTGTTGTCGTAATGGATTAACACATAGGCTACTTTTTAACCGACTGCGTTAGAGGCGGACAATGCAGCTTAAACCGCCATTTGCGCGGACGAAGTCACGGGACACAACTAGTACCTATTAGTTAGTTGTTGAAAACTTCTTCTTACTGGTCTGGAAAAACTAACAGATCAACATATCAAGTTCTGTGATTGCTTAATTTAATCGTATTTCAGTGAGCTAATGACAGTTGAGATCTGTATCAGTTATCTTTATAGTTCATCAGTCTATTGAAACCCGGGACTTATTTTAAGAACTTTTCTATCTATACATTCGTAGGTCTATATTTATATCACGCTTGTTCGAATGTTTTTGTCAAAGATACATTTGATTTAACATCATACATGCTCTATGAATATAGACTATAGAAGTATAGACATGTCTAACAATAGTATTTAGCTTTAAATAGGCCAATAGTATTCAGCTGTTAATAGGCACGCGTATTCATTCGTTTACATTTAAGATGCAACAGTTATCTGCATGTGTTAAGCGTTTATAATTGATGAGATTGAGTTTATTATCATATTAAATTATAATTGATACTTAAGTATTAGTATTATAATTAGTACTTAAAGAGAATAATAAATAGAAGAACAGTTTTAGCAAATTATGTGCGAAATCATAATTTCTATACCATCAATAGCATATTCATAGCATAGAATTTAAAAGATTTGTCTTATAGCTTGGTGCGAATGATATAAGACGAGCTTTTTTTGTCACATCTCTATCTTGAATACTACGTTTTTATCTGCATTTTTCCTTTACATCGTGCCATTATTTAGCACCCTAGAACTTTAAACCCCTTTACCTCCTTTTTCTTTTACAAACATAAATAATCAAGACAATAATTTATACATACAGCTAAGTTATTTATACAAATATTACAACAGTCTATATTACGTCCAATCTAACCATCTTTGCCAATTCCATTTAAACAGAACCTGCTATCTAACGAAGTCTGCATTAACATTCTGGATTAAGCCCACTCAGGCTAGTCGTAATAAATAACGCGTACATTTGACACCCCCCTAGCATTTCTCCGGTACCTAGGTAAGTTAGGAAAGAGGCCGCTCCGGTTGTCGGCGACACAGAATTCGCCGGACCGGATCGGACCGAACCGGACCGCCCACTACACGTCCGTACCATTCATAAATATCGTCCACGCAATTACGCAATTTAGATTAACACTTAGTAATACTGAATTAAAACGCGTTTAATAAAGATAAGGACGCACGGGAATATTCTTAGATCAAGGTCGAAAAACTCCTGTAACCTTTATGGCGCTGTAAATAAAACACATTATCGTAAAGCACTTTAATGCTGTCGATTACTACGGCTGGTTTCATTACAACGCAACAAATCGCATAAATATAACTCTATCACATTAGGAGTTATTATTATTTGTAATTCAGCAAAAGGAATGATGGTAATACGAGAATGTATGTAACAATTAAAACGAGTCTTACAAACATAAAGTGGTAGGTACACTATAATGTGATTACTGTTCGGTTTTACGATCAAAATTATCTCTATTGAAAACTGTAAATATTAATCATGTGAGCGTATACTCATACTTTGTCTTAGCTATGAGAATATGCAGCTAAGCTATCAAACTCAAGTAGATTTGCCAAGTACTATAAACTTTTAAAGCTGTGCTACAATCGTTCAGAAACTGGGACACCATTGCGTGTAGTTTAGTGAAACATTTCGCTTCTACGATCGCTTCAGCCAAGTCACAGTGGAAAACAATCAAGCGATGAATATAATAACAAGGAAAGCTTGTATTAAGAGTACTAGACAACTGATAAACATACTAATATTCTGCTAAATACATACATATTATAGATAAATTACACCCAAACGCAGAACAAAATAAATGATCGTGCTCATCACATAAACATTTGTCCTGGGTGGGAATCGAACCCACGACCTCTGGTATAACAGTTAGGGCTACTAACCACTAGACCAATAGGCCAGTCATACAATCGGAGAGTTTACAATATCTTTGTCATGTGTACGCAAGGCTTATATCTGTCAGTAATAGCTAATCTACTGCCTATATCTGGTCTATACCTAATACAATATTTAATATTACGTAAACTTCAAGTGTTACAATCATGATTTTATGTATCGCACGGGTCACGGCCAAGGCAAGCCAGGTAGACTGGTCATGAAATACCTGGTTATTTTCAATTTGTTTACGAAAAGGGATTTAAATTTACGTTAAATAGCTGTCCGGTGTATAACTTTATGTAATTCTATTTTAATAGCACTAAATTTCGTACCTAATTGTTCAACAAACTGTATATTGATGATGAAGAATTTACGCTCGCGGAATACTTTCAAAAACTATCAAAAATTTTCTCCGTTTGAATTATGAAGGCATTTTTCATTTGTTTTTATGTTTGTGTTGATGCGTAGGTGCCAGTTATTTTTATGAAACATGTCTATAACACCTACTAACATAAGTGGGTATTAAATAAAAAGCTTTCGATCAAAATAGCTACATTCCAATAGCCGAACCTTGTGAATTTCTTTTGTATCGTGGGTGAAACATCTAGTATCACACGATGTTAATTCTGGTATTATTTAACTATTGAAGAAATAGTGTTAATTGCTATTCTGTCAATTGTAGAATCTTCTGTTTTTAATTTGTGTGAGATTTTTTCAGAATAGAATAAAACGCAAAATTCAACGTAATGAAGGTTTTGACGAGATAAAAATTTTTCGTGTTTTTTATTTTTTCGGGAGTACTGATACCAGTAATACCAGATACCAATAATATCTAAAATATTTGATTTAGTAACCATTATTGTATTAGTTTTAAGCATCAAGAAAAAATATAAAATATTTACAGAACTGGCGCCAGTCATTGAGGAAGGAAAGTATTATTTATAGTAAAGAACAGGAACAACTAGTTTTTAATTATTCTCATAAGTTCCTGTCCCCCTAGGTCTTAAAGAAATTCAGTGATACATCATTAAGTAATTAGATTATCTCAGATTAAACTATACCTCCTGCGGGCGTATATTTCAAGTACGGTAACATATACATTCAAATAAAAACATTAAAACAAGCCTTAGGCCTTTGACATTGTATTTACATAAAATAATTAATATAACGCTATCAATACAAACAACTCCGACTTATTAAACAAGATCTTATCGCTAAAATTTGTTTAAGAATTACACTTAAAACTTCATACATACATTAATAAAATTTACGACTCTATGCCGCATAAATTCGATCAGAATTATCGTAGTCATAAAATAAATCTCAAAAGACAATAGGCAAAGGCGTTGGTTGACGGCTCCGCGACTATTTACTCGATTTAACATCGATAATAAGTTAGTCGATTTTATATCGATTTGTAAATCATAATTAAATCTCGCGTTTTATTGCTGACAAACAGCTGATTGGACACTCAATTATTGTTGAAAGCAATAGTTACGTACAGATAAGCCAATGAACGCCAATAAAACATGATTAATAGGAATTTATTGGTAAGATACTGTTTGTTTATGTCTTACGTATTTTTGTAGCAACTTTGTTATTAACACTAGTGACTAGAAATTGTACCAGGTTAAGTATTTTTACCCGACTCCTACAGAAAGTAGGATAATGTTTTTGATATAGTGAAGGTTTGTTTTGTAGTCACCAAAAAAATCGTATCTTAAGATGCATGCACCCATTCATTGAAGTGGTTAAACTACGTTTTATGCTGCTTCATACTTGGTTAATATATATTATAATAGGTTAAACTTTACTCCGTCGGGAATTGACGAAGTGGCATGCTGAACTCTTACCGGCTAAATCTACAGGAACATCTTCATCTCCCTATGGCTAATGGCTTACAATCATTTGTATTAAGTTATGTCATAAAATATTTTAATGTTCACATCGCGTATTTAGTAATTTAATCAAACATATTTAATACTCACATTAAAAATAAGTAGAATTGCCCCTGAAGCATCATGGTGGCACTGTTTTCATTCACACACGATCACCGTAAATCACTACCGATATCGATATGTCTATAGAAAATAAACACTGAGTCACAACACTAACTTATTAGATTAAAAACTTCTTTGAAAACATTACAAACTGTTTCTCTATTGTTTTTATCGTGAAAAGTTATATTTCCCATGGTTATGTGATTCCGGTCATCTTAGTAGATGAAGGCACACCAAAGACCTGCAAAGAAAACAAATAAATGAATATCACAAAAAAAATACATATAAAATATTGCTATGTCGAAATTATATTTGACTGCACAAATAGCTGAGTTGTATAGGTCACCGCGCCTATGTTCACTGTATGCGACGTGTCGCGAGTTCCATCCCCGCGTAGGATAAAAATTTTTGCGATCCGCAAATGCTCATTCTGAGCCAGGGTGCTTTTGTGCAAGTAAATTGAATGTGTTTGAATGTTGAGGAATATTTATTTTATTTATTTATATAAAAATATGACTTCCACTATCAAAAAGTAATCAGATCTCACGTAGAGACAAGTTTTTAACTCTACACGCCTTTTATACTCAAACTCTACATCTTAGTCAAATTACTATACTGGCTATTATTACTTTAATAGCTATAGCCCTTAGAGGCCCTAGACGAAAATAATATGCACATATCTATGAAAAAATAGCATGAATATTGAATATGAAATGCCCAGTCGTGGAGACTCCGACGGCGCCACTGGACGTATATTAAGCGTTATTACAACCAAATATGGATGTCATAAAAGGGATAAATATAAGATTATTGTCGGTGCGAACATTTTTCTTTTCTTTTCTTTGCGTTCGTATTGGTTCGAAAGTACAAGTAAATGCTAGTTATAATGCTCATTCGTAATTTATTTTGTGCGCTAATTGATTGTAATTTATTGAATGTTTGGGATACTGGGTATTATAGTGAAACCTGCCTGTTGAACTGTGTAATAAGGTATTCGTTTGACTCAGGTAAGATAAGAGGACGACCCTAACTTGATTGCAGTTTGGGCAGAAAAAAACGATTAACTAAGATTTATTTTTGTATTGAAACTCATAATTATAATTTATCGAAAGTTCATTAAAAATTTCGGCTAAACTACGCAAATATACAAAACTAAATAATCCACCTCTTAACCTACTCGATTTTTGACGGCGATCAAAAAACAAAATGACTTAATTTCCTAAGCTATCTTATGCAACTTTGATCATACTATAACAATCTTTAAAACATTATTACCGCGTGCTTTACCGAGTGAACGAAAAGTAAAAAGACCGACAGTAACAATGATCAATCAATATCTGACGTAAAACAAATAACTGTCTACAATTCGTGCTTGTTGGTAAAGCATGACTTTGAGTAAGGCCCATTGCACACGAACACAACTAATACCAGGGGGCTTAACATAGTCTTCTTTAGACTCTTGACAAACGAAAACCCCTTTCAACTGCAATCTAACTAAAAATTGCAGTTTGAAAGCCATTGACACTACAGCTGCAATAGAAATGCAAACCTACCATCTGTCTAGAGCCTAATTGCTACCAAGATTAGTTCTTGTGGAGGTTTGGCTTGTTTCGTCTGTATGCAAACCAACCGTGCAGTTCTATTGCAGTCGTGTCAAATGCATTTGAACTGCAACTTGCGATTGGATTGCAGTGGCAATGCGGTTCGTGTGTCTAGGGCCTTAGTAATACTGTGGCAGTTGTGGAATAGAGACATCGCTCTACGAGTTTGGTTGGATTGTGTGGCACGGATAGTGGTAGACCTCCAAATGAGTTTTATTTTCTAATAAGAGTTTCTGTTGATGTGCATTGCCCTTAAAACCAAGTTTTATTCACAAGACATGGAGTCGGAAATAACCAGTTTATTTAGCCTGTAGTAAAACAACTGGGCAAAGACCTCCCCTGAGTTTTTCAACGATCTTCTATCTTCTTTTGTTTTTATTTATCTACATTTGTTTTACTGAGAGGCTGAAGTTTTTTCTGACTACTAAACGAATTAATTAAAACAAACATTATCATTAGGTATAAACGTTGTCATTTGTCATACACATATTATTTATGTTACATATTTACCTATTTATGTATCCATGACTAATTTTGGAGGCCTATACAGCGATGCCGCCTCCAATTTACCTTATATCAAAAAATAAATTAGTTGTCATTTGACTATTTGGTGCTCTATTATAAAATAGTAACAGGAAAAGATTAATAATCATTAATGTTTTGTTTTCCTGTGCTAAATAAGACCTTAAATTGGATTTATGACCTCGCGGGTAAACCTACTGATAACTAGGCCTTCAACTACTGAAAAAATTGAAGTCCAATAATTTGTATAAAATATTTCCTATTAAAAGCTGGGTTCGAAACTTCAAGTGAATAAAGTCTTCTCATTGAAAATGAAAATACAATTAACGTCGACGCCTCACCTGTCAGTGAACCACAATTCATTGTTGAGGGACGTGATCTTATAACTGCTCAAGTACCTGTTACGAGTAACTGTTACAAATAAAAAAATAATTAACCAATTTTTTTACTTATTCCATCGGATTTTTAATGGTGACTTCATCACGTTCGATACCAACAAATGACTGTCGTAGGTAAAGCGACAAACGAGTAAAAAAAATGACGATCGGAATTTTCTGTCATTTTTTATTGACGAGTTTCTATGTTACCTAGTGTCGATTTGGCTATGCCCAAATCGATCGACTGAATAGGAATATTAATACCGCTCTACATCACTATGATTAACACTAGTCATATATTCAAACATCTTTTGTTAACGAATAGGCGTAGCATAAACAACTTAAATGAGTTATTTATAAAAATTATCGTATGACAATAAACTGTATTATTATGAGCTACCCACGTTGAAGTTTTGAACATGCGAAACGTTTTCGTAGATACGTGAATTTTCCCATTTATAAGACACACCTTAAAGAACAATGATCTTGACACAAAAGCTAATTTATTTGTCTTAAAAAACATCATTTTATTATTGTCGTTTTAGCAATATTGAGTGATTGTTCATGACGTAAGTTTTACATTTAATTTTGATTCCGATGAACAATTTATGGATATCATTTCTCATGTTTCAACAAATCTTCTATTGTATAATTTTTCTAAACAATGTTTTGAAAGAATTTAACCTTCGGCTATACATACCCTTACATATTATTATTCTTGTGTACCTTGTATAGTATAAAATAATTTCTCTTCCCGCGTCTGTCTGTCCCTATGTATGCTTAGATCTATAAACCTACGCATTGGGTTTTGATGCGATTTCTAATAGAATGTTTTAAGAGGAAGGCAATGTATAATATATCAGTATTTTAGAAACAGGGTCGAGTCGCTAGTTAAAAAATAAGATAGTGAGGTGTTGCATCGTTCAAATACTTGACAACAATTACTCATTAGTACAAGAAAAATTAAACAAAGAAATCAATCATAATTTCATCTTCTAACAAACTACTACGCGCAATTCGTCAGTAACGTTCTGAAACTGCCTGGGAAGGCCTACTCGAAATAAAAACCTTTTAATTTCGATTTTAAAACAAAAAAGACATAACAAAATACAAATACAGCTTCAAATATTCACAAATCGTGATCAGTTTAATATCGCAATGTTCATTTTTGGCTGACACCCGATACTGGCGGCCACTGACGGGCTCTGACGACTCCCAGACGATACGACCTGACAGGTGAGTCTCGCCACTAATAGCTATGAACACTTTATTCTTAGATCCAAGCACTTTGTAGACTAATGTCAGTTAAAGCTTAATGTATTACCAAAAGCTTGGTAATAGTTGGTTTACGTTACACTTTGAGTATGCACTTAGTATAATACAATGCCTCCAACGTACATAATTATGTATTCATCGCCTCTTAAAGACCGCTCGCTGACTCGCTCTCTTTTGACTGGTCTGTTGGTAGTGGTCCTGTCTGCTATACCAAAGGTCGCGGGTTCGATTCCCAGCCAGGATAAATGTTTGTGCGATGAGCATGATCATTTGTTCTGTGTCTGGGTGTAATTTATCTATTGTATGTATTTAGAAGTATATAAATATGTTTATCAGTTGTCTAGTACTCATAATACAAGTTCTGTTTAGTTTGAGACCACTAGACCCACAAGCCAGTTAATACACTTATTTTAATTTTGATTCTAGGTTTCCCTTCATCTAATTCGAGGCTTTCAGCAGAAGTTGCTTAAAAAAAACACAAGTGTGAAAAAAAAAGTTCGAGTCCATGACACTTTCCAAACACCGAAACAGTCGTTGTGTGGACAGTAGATATTTATGTCCCATAATACTGTCGCTTTTAGGAAGCTTAAGAGGTAAATAGCACCCATAAATCACCAACAATAAGTAAACAAGTGAATAAAAGAAATCTCCTTTACCCAACAGTGGGACATTAAAGGCTCTTCTAATTTATAGCTTCCCAAATAAACGTTTTATTTCAATATTAATTTTTAGAATCAAAATTTGTACAAATAAATGAAATTGGAGTGTCTGTAAAATTGAAATAAACGTTTTTCGTACATGCATATTACTATATAATAATACGCCGTATATACAACAAAATACTTTTTGTTTTTAATTTTTGTCCGTCTGTTTGTTCTTGTTAATCTCTGAAATGCCTGGACTGATTTAGACGGAACTTTTTCTGGCAAGTAGCTGATGTAATTACGAGTATCTTTTATTAAAATAATATTTCAGAAAATAAACTAATTAACTTTTTCTTAAATTCGGCGTGGACGAAGTTGCCGGCAAAGCTAAAAAAAATATAATCTCGTAATGATGTAGAGCTACCTACCGTATTACGATTAAAAGTAAAAATGTTTGAATAACAGTTAGATATCATACCTGTTACAAAAATATCATATTTCTATGGGAATATAATACTCGTAAATGTCAAAATATACGTTGTATTGATTGATTCTTAAGCATATGTATTCAGAACTTGAACGGGTTATGGAAAATTTCGTTCCACTTTTTTCTGTCACGGTGGTCGGTCTACATCGCAATGTTTATAGAAACGCACAATAAACTATAATGTTTGGTGTTTTTTACTATTTCATGCAAATTGCTAGTTGTCATTTTTAATAGTGGTCATCGAACATCAATATTTTTGAGGTACAGTCAGTGACAAAAGTTAAATGAGGTATAATGAACAGGCCTGTTGGTCTAGTGGTTAGTGGACTTGACTGCTATATTGGAGGTCGTGGGTTCGATTCCCATTCAGGACAACTAATTGTGTGATGTGCACGATCATTTATTCCGCATTTCTCTTTATCAGTTGACCAGTACTCATAACACACTCGTATACTTAATTTGAAATGAGATTTAAGGAAATTAAAATAATGGTTACTTAGTTTCGTTTCCTAATCACAAGTGTCGCGAGAAGCGTTTTTTGATGTTATCTAAGTGTAAGTGAATGTTTTGCAATAATACAATAAAACTACAGTTTTTGTTTTTAAGGGTCTGTTTATGTTCAAGATTTTTGTTATCGACAGTACGAAATATATCGGCTATCTAATAGTTCCTCTGTGGTAACTTGTTTTGTCTTCACAATTCAGTTGTGACTCCATAAAAGACATTTTACATGCGTTATAAAAACACCTACTCACAAAACACAACATTAATATTTAATAAGATAATAAAGATTGGTTTTTGTCATACATTTGGACATATGAATCGAGGAACTGGTGTTAAATAGCTCAGCGGTTTGTAATTTCAGATCAACTACTATAAAAATAATCAGCTTTTATCTAAAACAATAAATATTTATGAATAGAATGTATAATTTCTTAATAAACACTAGCGTTTGTGTCTTTGAGCTTATTATGTCAAAGTTAAGTGTTGACTTGTTTATGAAGGTAATAATTTATGTCTAAGTAGGTACTTAACTAAAATAAAGCGGATTATTTTTTTCTCCGGAACTGCCAGACAGATTTGAGATTTAATATGAGTTTCACTGGCAGATAGTCTGGTGGTGGTGAGTTAACGCGTAGGTATGTATCGGGATAGCCCTACTAGTTTCGGACCCAACCGGAGTCCTTAATCAGGAGCTGACGCGGCGCCAGGATCGCGAGTCGAATTGGAGATTATATGATGTCATATAAGTTACCTAGATGAGTATTTTTGATATTTTTTATTTACAGGGTAATAATTCCCTGTCATTACTAAAACACGTCATAAAATGTAAAGTAGATCAGTAGCAACTGTGGTCATACTAATACTAATTTCAACTGTTTCAGTTGTGGAAAAGAGACACTGCTCTACACAGCATAGCACGCTATCTCACTTACACAATAGTAGGTAAGTTAAAACTTACATTCAAAGAGGTGACGACAGGCCCTTGGATCTCCATCACCCAACTCAAACAAGCTTTCTTTTCCGATTAAATATTTGATAACTTAGTTTATTTGTTTCAACTAGATTAGGTCAAGAATTTTCACTCCCAACTGACCTCTGGCGGTAACAAATCAATATGGCTGACGTTTCAATTTGTATATTGACACGTTTTTAATCTTCCTACATTGTTTATGCGTTCGGAAGCTGCGTCGACTTTGTCTTAATAAATATCTTACTTCAAGTTGTAGATAAGCGAGTAATGATTATAAATCTTCACCTGTCGTGAACAGTTTCTTTTTTCTTGACTTTGATGTGTGTATCAGCGAGACGTCTTATTACACGTATTAATCTTGTAGGGCTATAGTGATGGGCTTTTGTTTTCATCGTTATTTGATTAAGTATGTGGTAAAATGTGTGTATTTGCTTACCTTTTCTCTATTTTTGTGGCATAAGAAATTTGAGTTATATTATTTTGAGTTATGAGTGCATTTGCTATATGTAATATTTTTCGATTGCCTTTATCTTACATACGTCTCGACTATTCTGTATATTTACTACATTATTCCATTTTAATTATTTATTTTTACAAGAAGGTCCTATGTGTATAATTCTGCAAGAATTGACCCATTTTTTTTCCTTATATTCGAATGTTCATTCCAATTCTCAATTTACTAAATGCTCAGAATTCTAAACTAAAACGTTCAATGCATTAAAACGTTACATCCCTGACCGGGGAAGAAATGGTGTCAAATCATTATTGTTATGGCAATTGTCTAAGCAGTGTAACAACTGAACAAATATAGTCTGCCATGAACCAATTTACACGTTCAATAAACGACTATTTTAACGCGACAATACTAACGTAACTATTATTCAAGAATTCTTTTATCGTACACTGACATCTTGTTTTTTGAAGCTATGTTTTAATTTATCTGATCGAGTAAATTAGAATATTAATTAGGCGAATAATTAATGTTAATTTGAAAATAGATGTGATAAATACTAGATTATTTTATCAAGATTGTATGTTTTTAAAGTATTTGAATGATTTTTATAAGGAATTACCCTGTTAGATATTAATCTTTTACTTAATTGCAAAAAGACATGCTTTTATATATTTTAATACATCAATAAAACGTCTTATACCTATTCCAAATCCAAAAATGTCGGTAAGTATCTGTTCCATAAACAGCTAATCCAATACTAGGTAATAAAATACTACATCCAAAATTGGTCTCTAAAAAGCTTTTAAAGAATTTCGCGGATATATGAATCACTAACTAAGGTATCGTTGACCGATTATGCAGATTACACAGTGTTAGGTAACATGTTATCTAGTGTTTATGTTTCTTTTGACGGTCTCAGAGCGTGTAAATATACTATTGCGTTATTCCACGTAATATTTGCACTAGACTAGTCGTCATGTGGAACTGTTACAACTTGTACTCTTGATGTCCCTCATCACTAGCAGAATATAATTTTCTTTTATTTTCTTTAATTTGAAATGCGTTCCATTTTCGAAATGGTAATTTAATTATATTTGATTTTAATTTATTATGATTTATATTTGCGTAAGGTTTTTTATTTAGTTTTAATGGCGTTAGGCATATTGAATAGTTTTTCCTCAATTGAGTAATTTAATTTGATCCAATTAATAGTAACCATATTCATTTGTCTATTGTGTAGGCTTACCTAATATATTATTTTTTCCTTATGTTATAACTGTTTAAACATTTGCGTATTTACACTTAATAGTTACCTATTGTTAAGGTCAAATCCTTTCTTCTGAACCATAATTTAAGTCTTTTTTAATTTCTTATCAATCACTATTTTACTTTTTTTTACAGAGACAGCACGTTACATAACGGCCGGTTTAGACTAATTGACGTTTCAATTTCGAATGTAATATTATTTTTTCAGAAACAAAATTACCCCTCAAATACAAATTACCTTTACTTTTAAGTATCGTTTTAAATTGTATGTGCTCATAATCGTACACTTTTATTTCAATAAAACAAGCAAATTAAGAACATTAAAGAACAGTAAATAAACATCTCACAGTCTGTCGTAAGAAACTCTGAAGAAAATATTCTAATACAGACCGCGATAAGCGAGCGTAATTGGGTTATCTCTGTATTACCCATCTCGTAAACAAATAGATTGTTAGAAAAATATACTACATCGGAGAGTACGTTTCGTAATACTATAGGTGCATAGTACACAGTGATATGAATAGCGAATGGTTGGTAACATAAAAAAGAGAAAGAACGCACTACACTTCTTGAAGAGCGGCGTCTCTTTTCCACAACTGCAACATTCTTATTTTAAAACGCGGTGTTAGGTCTCATCTTCTTTTTTTTTTAATGTCTGGTCAAACGGTAGCTTAATTCCAAATTTAAAGAGTTTTTTATTAGTGACCAGTTACATATACCTATCATGACGAATGAGTTCCTATTTATAAAAGTAATAAAAACTATAGCGTGAAGCTCGTATATCTTTTTGCACAAATATAGTTAACGATACAGTTGTAATATGAGTAATCAGGTACAGACTACAAAAAGTTCCTAGCAACTAATAATAATCGATTTAAGTATGTAGTTTCAATATATCAACGGTCTAATGGTAAACGGACGGTTGCTCAAGCAATTATGTTACTTGAAGCAAAAACCCAGTCCTTAGAAAGTGGTCTATAAGTGGAATCTTTATTGGTTCGACGTTTTACGGGATTTTTTTCTAATTATACCAGTTGTCCACCTTTCAATTACTGTCAGTGTCAGTACAATAACTGTAATCTTCGATAATGGACCTTTTGATTACAGATTTTAAGTTCATAATTCTTTAAACGAAATTGTAGAGTTTCTATCCTTGTATTGAAAGTCATTGGATGGCCACACATGAAGATGTTTAAAAAGTTGTTTTTCATACCTTACGAGTTATGAAATGGACGTGTAAAGGTAAATTTTGAATGCAATCATAATTTTCGAATTAAGTGAGCTTACACGCATGTGCGTACGGGTTCTAAGAAATAAAAATGGCGTGAAAAGATGGCAATAGGTGAGCCGGTAATTGCTTATCGATTGATCGGTGATTATCGTCATTTTATTCAAATTGTTGGTAGTTTCGTTCTGGCTGTACACAACCTGTATTCTAACGGAAAGCACTTATCAAGTAGCTGGCCAATTAAGAATTAAAAAATCTTTATCTATCGATTTCAAAATTAAAAATTAAAAACAAATTTAAACGCTCGATAATAGCAAAAATGACGCACGTGACTACCTATTTGTTTTCAGCCAGTATTATTTAGATAACAATATATAGCTAAGTACTTAATAAAAAAAAAACAAGAATTTTAAAAAGATATTCTAGCCGCTGTAAAACCTCTTTTGTATGTTTTATCCTCGAACGAGTTCAATGCCGTTAACACTGTTACTCCAATAAACTCATCGAATCTATTACGTAATCCGTTTGCATCCAATTTGCTCATTTTATTTTAACTGTTTTCGTTTTTTAGCTGTTCTATATATAGCTCAGTCTAAAATAAGTCACAGTTCAATCAAAACGAGATTCTTTTCAATAAAAAAATGTCAGTTGTAACATATTTTTGACTCAGACTAAAATTAATAGAGCTGACTCGTCAGTACTCGTCATTAAATAAGAATGCGTTGATAGTTGATACAGTAGCACATCATTTTAATAACCTAAACTCTAGACAAAATATATCTAAGTTAATAATAAAATGTTGTCACTTAAACGTTAACATATTCCACCTAATTAACGTATTTGCGTTACAAGAGAACGGAGATCATTAATCATTCGGTTAAAAGAGTTCATATATAAAAAATCTCCTTTGGAAAGACAGGTCTGTGACTACGTGTCTATTACGGACAACCTAAAGTGATCATATTTAGCCTAAGGGTATACGTGATTTATTATCCGAAGACATCATTAAGAATTAAGCTCTTAAAATCGACTAAACATATATAAAAAATGTAATAAATTGATAAGAACAACGTTATATGGGAAATAGGCAAAATAACAACCATAAATTAAAGTGACATTTATGCATGCCAGTATCTTAATTAAGGTAAAAAAAAGAAATAAAAAGTTGATTAGCAGACGCAAAAAAAAGATTGCATTACTTTTCAAATATCGAATTGCATGAGAACGAAAATGTAGAGCGGTATTAATTTCATAATCGAATAAAAACGATATTCAAATTAATCGATATAATAAAATCGGCGAGACCTTGATTCGATAATCATTAGAAGCAAATCAACAATAGCACGCGTGAATGCGCCGTCGAAACCTGCCCTTTCGTATCACAGTCTGCGTCGTCCGCTTATCGATACATCGTAACAGCGACCTACATGTTAAGCGAGTCCAATAGAAAAATCACACGATCGGACCCGTTAAACCATCCGTCGATAGTGTTATCGGTTGCCCTAAAACGTGTCACAGGACACTGCACTGCGAACAGCTAATGTACTCGATTAAAAATTAATAGCAGCGGATTGATTCGTAGGGCTGTGCAGTGAGAAATATTTTGATGAAATGACATACTTGACTCAATTCTAACGTATCGTATAATCTGTCAAGAATTGTTTTTTTTTTTTTAAGTAGGAAGTATTCATTTGTTTTCTACTGTGATTAAAAAGTAGAGTTCGAGTGCTAAATAAATTAGGACTAAATAAAATAGATCAGACTTTATAATTTTAACGGCCTGTAAATGACCCACTGATTGGCAATGGTCTTTTTCCACGTAAAAAAAGAAAATTTTACCGTTTTGCTAAAATTCTCTATTGCAAACCCAGAGTAAAATAAATATTCTATCAAGTACTTGTCAAATAAACAGGTTCAATGTAATCATTATGTTTTGATGTTTATCATATCTCTGTAATTTACAACGTCGGGCCACACTATCACAGTTGACCTACAATGCCCATAGCCTAAGATTCAATAACTTAGGATTACTAAAACACTATCAACAATCGATCACACGGAATCAGACAGAAATTCACGGGAAAATCGACCTTATGACTTAAACAATAAGGGAGCTATTAAGCCAAGTGCCTAAGTGGCGCTATTACAGTACAGTCGACTGTATGCCACTATTTAATGTTTTATTATTGCAGTTGTGGAAGCGTGATAGCACACTACACGCTGTAGAGCGATGTCTCTCTTTCACAATTGCAATAATATTACCTTAAGATATACTGGTAGGTTTATGTTCGGTTTTTATCGAAGTGTGTTAATTAAGCAGAACTTACGTTTGTGAATCATAATGGTAACAGTGACGTCATAAGTGTGTTAAGTGCGAGAGCCGAGAAATTATTTAACACTAGGTATAGTAAGAGAAAGATTAGTGCGGAAGTAAAATATACATTGTAAGGGAAAATGCATTTTTTTGCGAGAGCTTTTAAAGCGAATTGATCTTGAAGAAGTATTTTTAGGTAGCAATTTGCATATTTAATGAAGAATTAAAAATTACAAATCAGGAAGTAGTAGTATGTCTGGCCACTTAAGCGCAAATAACTTTTATTCGTTCCTGAGTTCGGATTCGATTCCTTCTTTTTATAAAGTAATGATAGCATGTAACTATTAAAGCCACAGGTTTAGTCTAATGACATAATGAGACTGAAGCTTAATTTAAACAAAAGTTTAACAAACTCTTTGTTAAAAAACTCAACCTTCTAGGAAGTGTGATATTTCGAAAGTCCATGAATGAAATACCTCAACACAATACACGACGTACGTCATACAACATTATTATGATTTATTAACTGCAAAAAAATAATTGTTCGCATTTTTTGCCCCAATCAAAACTTGTATGGACACCGCCCTACCAAGAAATGATTCAAGTCATCATAAATGACAACGTCACTGACAGCTATATCAATTCAAACTTATACACTCATGACATCTTATTTATGCCAGCAAACAGCAAAAAAAATCATCTTACATTCATTAAGAACAAAAATAAACCTATAACAAGCAATTGACCGTTAAAAAAAGTATCGGTACTCGAATAATTACAGCAAGGGAAATTGACGTAAACATTATCGATCACAGCTGATCGATAAAAAATGATCCGATAAAAACTATCGATACCTACCTCATGTCAATTTACTGATAAGTCGTTTGAATAAATTAACATATTAATCAATTAATGCCATTAATTAAATTAAAAAGATAGAGTCATAATTCTTTAATCATCTCTTCACCACAGTTAACAGTTTCGTCGATTATTTAAGTGTTAATTACTTGTCATTTCCTATTTACGAATTATTTTAAATACATTTTCATCACTCAATAAATTCACTGTCTGACTGAGTTAAACACAACTTGTTCAAATTACTCTTTATTCATAATTACGACGAAATGTAAATAAGTTCTTCAGCTTCGTATTGTGTACATCGTAGGGTTAAGGTTATTCTTTGAACTCTAGGCAAGTCTCGATTACGATCGGTAACGCATTTCCATTCATACATCCATTTTCCTTTTCTACGAAATGTTAATTTATTAAAATAAATACTAACCTTTCAATTTCGGGTCACTGGAAAAATCATTCACTATTTCATTCACAAACTATAATAAAAAAAAAAACAATGGATAAACTAAAGAGTCTACGGTTACAAAAAGTATGAATAGTTGTTGTATGGTACTGTTTTGTTTATCACTAGATCGAGTTGCGTGCAAGTGTTGCGTTCCGCGTGCTCGTCGCGTCGCGGCGGTCGTGCGCGGCGCGCGTCCTAACACTAACGCGCCTTGTCGTCGACTATGACCGCCTCTCGTATGAACCGGCATAAATTCAACTAGAATTTAACTTTTGTACGCGACGCACACCTATGTGTGTACCGACCAAATTCCTAATTTGAAATATGCATACTTTAGGTGTTTTCATTTTACAAATATAGGAGCTCCATTTATGAGTGTCAGTGAACTTTTTTAACGAGCGTTAAGCACTGGCACGTTATTAAAAGTAGATAGGTATGTCACGACTTACTGATATAAGTTACTCATTGACACACTTCCGCGAGTAGTAAAATATTTTTATTGCTTTTCAAACAATAGCTATCACTTTCGTAAGACATTACAGCATTACAACATCTGAAGGGATCAAAGATCAAGATCACCTCCGAGTCTTATTGTCATTGCCAATGACAATGTAATTTACATCTGAAATTCAATATTACTGAAATTAAGCGTGGACTTGGTAGCCAATATAGAAATTAGAATCGTTTCGCAAGTCGCTTCGTATGTGTCGTTTCCTGTCAATCCGTCAATGTCTTAGTTAATTTCCTCGTCAACGATGACATATTTTATAAAAAAAAAATCTTCAATATTCCATACATAATTAGCGGACTGTTTTTGCCAGTAATTAGGTAGCAATTTACTGGATATTTTAGGGTAGGGTTTAAATCTAAAATTCCTTAGTCGGATAGCGTAGTGACTTCAAAGCGAGTGTGTAATATATTGAATGGCAGTTTGCGAAGTATTGCCGGGAATGCTTTAGGAGAACAGGACTGCAGTACTGTAACGGAACTGGTGCATTCGGTGTGACGTGAATTACACGCAATAACTCATGCAGATAGACTAAACAGGTTTTACTGTAAACACCAAGTTTTTTTTTATAAATGGGTCATTTTATTTGTTGTTAATGAGCAGTTATTTGCATAATAATAGGATGTCAACATTTTTGAAAGAAAAACCTTTTTTTTTGTATAATTATCAGTTTTTGTTTTCGATGTCAGATAGATAGCCGGGAATAAAAAAAAATAAACTAAACAAGAGTTACGAAAAGTGTATGTAGTGCAAAAATGTTTTATTTTATGATTCCACGACTTCATCGCTTGTCAAACGATTTAAAAAAAAATTGTTTGATACTTTCCAAAATCGTTTGCGTTCATTTTACTATCTGATCTGACAATAAATTCCAAAAAAAAAATTGATACCAAAAAAAACATGATCGTATTATAAACTTAAACATATCCTTCTATACCATCAAAAACAGAATTTTGTTCACACTTACTTGTTACAAATAAAGTGTCAATTAATAGAACACGATTGTTACCAGTGTAAAGACTTTCACACGTCAACACGTGCTGTAAACGTTGTGTAGGCAGGAATGTCACAGCTTATATTGCTTATTAAAGGATCGGATAAAAGATGCTATCTATAGAGGGCTTAGAAAGATTTTGTTTGATTTTTTTGGATGTGTCATATGATTTTATTGACGCTTTTCTTTTTGATGAAATGTAGAGTACCGAATTGTAGAATATTCGCCTAACAAGAAGAGCGTGAAAACGTTATTTCTTGGAATGTATTTCTGTGTTTTCTTTTTTTTTTCAGAATATTGATTATCAGAAAATTGTTTGAAAATCGAAGCTATTTGAGAAATAGTTCTATGTTATCGGTTTACTCAGTACTCACGCGTATTAATTATCGGGATAGCCTGACTAGTTTCAGAACCGACCGGAGTCCTTAATCATAAGATGACGAGTCGGGATCGTAAGCCAAACTGAAACCAAAATGGTGATGACTTAATTTTATATTAAGATATTTTTCGGCTTTCTGACAATATAATTATGTAAATAAAATCATATTTTTTTATAATAGTTATTAAGGTTAAAAATATCATACAGTCGCCTTTCCCGATAAATACACATGAGTAAACCACATATTATAATAAAATTTAATGTACCAATTTTTGCGTAGGAAAAAATTTAAATCTCAGTTAGGACTCGAATCTGCATCTCCTAGTTCAATGGAGTTTGTGAGCATCCGGGCCGCTTCCCATACCTTACATATAATAGAGATAACCTAACTTTATAAATACCTCTTTGTTTATTTTTGCTCTACATATAGGAAAGTCTAGTGCTGTTGCACTTATCATAATATTTGTATGAAAGAAGCTAATAGCCTCATGAACTGCAAAACAATTTATTTTCTTTGCCAAAATTAATATTCATTTTGCTTATATTAAAACTGCAGGAAGTATGTACGAGATTATAAATTACTTTTATTAATATTCGAACAATTTTTATTCTTGTAATAATAAGCTGTTTGAAAATATTTACTTTGTTAAATTCTTTGCATTTTTCTTATGCAGTATTTTTAGATGTTGTCTAACAAAATTTTGAGGTTGAAACCTAGATAACCATTAGAAGTCTCATTGTAGTAAAATTTAAAGAAGAAAATCTATCCTGGCTTGTTGTAATCTATTCTCTTTTAGAGAAATCTACGAACAAAGAAATAAACTACTACATAAGGGTAATCACAAATCAATAGATCTAGCTTTTGGACTAATTAGGTTTAAAAAGGTAACCATCAAAACAAAACAAAGAAAATTAATGACTCTACATACATATAACCTTATATAACGACAAAAACGCCACCATGAACTATTTTTTTACTTCGTCTATTAATAGTAAATAGAAACCAAAGCCTCTATAGTTAGCAATAACCTGATACGCGGACACGGTCAGTGTGTCAATACGGTGCGTTTTAGTAAATGTATCCGTTTGTTTGTCCGAGTCCGATTCGGCTCTACTTATCCGCAATAATTGATCGTCGCACGACACGTGACGAACTCGCTTCAAACGTTTGTGTGTATGATAGGTGGGTTCCGCTTTGGAGCTTTGTATTTTGCTTTTGTTTTCATTATAATAATAATTTAAAATGTTTATTTTCTCATCATCACATGAAACAATATTGGGTAGGCACTAAAATAGAGACTGATGTCTGTGATAGGTAAGACCTGTGTCACAGATCTTTAACTTTAGGAACCATGAACGTTTCAAAGAAGTTTTTATTGTGAAAAGGAAAAGCCACATTACTCTGCAGGGTAGCGTCATTTCGTTTTAATCATAAAATAAGTTCTGAGGACCTCTCAAAGATATATTATTGCAGTTATGAAAGAGAGACGCTGCTCTAAATAAATACGCTGTCTCTTTTTCACAACTGCAATAATTTTACTTTAAGAGATGGTGGTATGATCTATGGATTCCGCGTTTAAGCTAGCCTTAAGGTCTTAATCAATTAGTATGGATACCATGGCAACGATTTGGGAAATAGAGCCGGAATACTGAACTGAACTGGGTACGACATATCATAGTCCCCAAAACTACTACGTGGTAGTAGTTTTGGGGACGTGGTAGGTCCAGGCGTAGGTCCAGGTGGGATGAGCTCGACGTCTATATAAAAAGTACACCCCAGCAGATTTTAAACAGAGAAGAATGGAAGTGAAGTAAGTCTTAGTTTGTTGTGGGACGATAGGTACTGAATATAATAATCTTTTTGTAATTTTAACTGGACGTTAAGAGCGAAGCTCTGAAAGACAAAAGGGACTGCATGAAAAGCATCATTAATTGATCGAAATAATTTACAACATTTCATTTCACAGTTCAATTGTTTGTTTCTTAAATTCCCGATAACCAAGGTTAAGACCTTCCTATAATCTATGATCCGTGATATCGCCCATCTATGTGTATCGATAGATATCAATGGACATTGTCTAAATTCATAGAATTCGCATAGAGTGCGATAACATGTCAGATTACAACTTGTTTATTGATATCGATGTAAGCTACCAATAATAATGATTGCGTTATCATTGATCTATTTAAATTAGGAGCTGATTGATTGTTTCAATGATTGCGTGCGTAAAAATGACAGTTCTTTATAGGATAGCGTTATAAGAAAACGTGTAAATGTATGGATCTAGACACACGGCAGTGTGTCCGCCAAGTTCGAGCAAAAAAGCGACACACCGGCCGTGGGTTATATTACACGAACCATTTCGGGCCAATTTCGACCCCCCTATAACTCAAAATCTATTTTACTTACGCATATCAAATTTCTAGTATCTGTTGAGACCCCCTTACTTATCTAAAATACAAAATTTCATTA
Source organism: Chrysodeixis includens (assembly GCA_941860345.1). Lineage (NCBI taxonomy): Eukaryota > Metazoa > Arthropoda > Insecta > Lepidoptera > Noctuidae > Chrysodeixis > Chrysodeixis includens. Next base: position 6,167,586 of record OW796104.1, on the reverse strand, counting down.
ATATACCTATTGTAGGTCTTGAGATATTGACGTCAGAAAATCGCTATTTTTACTATACACTCACTCACTCACTGACTCACTCACTCATCAAAAACCTAGACCACTTCCAATGGTCGTATTGACTTGAAATTTGGCATGGAGGTAGGTCTTTAGGTCAAAGTAAAGGGAAAAATCTGAAAATGGTCAAGTGTGAGTCGGTTTAAAAAATAATGAAGGTTTAAATTTATACCCGGTGTAAATTTATACCTAACTAAATTTATTTATATAATGTATCTTTAAATCGTCGTACTGACCTGAAAATCGGTACGAAGGTTTGTATTTAGTCAAAGTAAAGTAAAAATCTGGAAACGGCCAAGTGTGAGTCACTTTCGAAAATAACGAATGTGTAACCTTGATCCACAATAAATATGGAGTGAAAATGAATAAATAATAAGTAAGTACTTATTTAAGTTGGTACCTACATGTATACCCATATAGATTATTGATAAATGCGCCCGACACATGACAAACCTTTGTGTTTGTCTGTCGCGGGAATCAAACCCGCGACGACATACGGCGTGCAAAGCAGGATCACTACCAAACCCATAGCTATGCGCTGAATCCACGGTTAAAAATTAAAAAAAATAAAGTTGTCGGTCGGATTCGGATATTTTACTTAGTCACTCGTCAGTAAATGAGACATTTCCTTAACTAACTTAATCATTAGAAAAAAATGACAACCTTACAAAAATAAATGAAATCCCACCCAAAACATAAATGTAAAAGGCTGCCAAGTTCGATAATATGAGAATGCTTCTCCTATAAAAGAAGTGAGATCTCAATAAGTACCAAGTTCTATACACATACCTCAGTTAAAAATAGTTACAGGAATGCACACTTGGCAAGTTTATAATTATATAATTTTAGTATTTCATTTTCTAAAGAAAATTATTTACTTGACTCATTGCGTTTAGTAGGTTGCGTGAAAACTTGCCAAGTGGGCGTTCCTGTAACTATTTTTAACTGAGGTATGTGTATAGAACTTGGTACTTATTGAGATCTCACTTCTTTTATAGGAGAAGCATTCTCATATTATCGAACTTGGCAGCCTTTTACATTTATGTTTTGGGTGGGATATGATATTTCAATTAGTCACGTGGTTTAGACTTTCCGTTTTCATAAAAAAGCAACAATAGCCTAGTGGGTATTTGATAGGTAGAGGTAGATTTATTTAATCTAGACATAATAAAGATTTTAATCCTCCTCGCATCGTTATCCTTATTACTGAGGGTCGTGATTCCCTAGTTTGCTCCGAACAGTTGCACGCCACTTGTTTCTCTCCTTGGCCGAATGGAGGGTAACGTGTAAGTTGGTCTCCAAGGTTGTGCGGATCTGGTCAGTCCACCTAGGTGGGCTAATAAATAAACATAAAATAAAGATTTTAATAAATGTGCGATTATAAAAAACTAAACAATTGGTGTCAGTTGAAATTCTTGGCACAGAGTATTTACGGCATACTGTTTTAGACGCTAGGGTCAATGTCAAATCATATTATGTACAATGAAGTGAGAAACATGACTTATATGCCCTTTGTCTTTCAACTATTCAAAGGACTAAAAATATTTGGTATATCTCACAATTCTTCAATAAGTACTCCAGTACCTACTCGTATGTACCCTTTGTACGCAGTACATAGGGATTCCGATTTTTTATGCATTAAACATATTTTTGTCACATGCTAATTTGTATTTGACCATTTTACTTTTCATGTCACCCCGTTACCCATTTTTTAGGCGTTTGAATCCTCATGGGGTGTGGAGTAATTTCAGACTCTTCCTAATTAAACCTGAACCGCCGTTGCAATTCTTCATTCACCTCTGTTTTTCCGACCTGCATCCTTTGCTTCCAATTCCAGCATTAGCAGCCCAGATCTCTTTTCAAATAACTAATTATCGATCAAAACACTTCATAAATTAATAAATTATCAAAACAGCATTTCGAAGCCCGACTAGTATCGGGTCCAGAGTCACTTCGTCCACGACGATTAAGGACTCCGATTTAGTCGGGCTATCCACATAAATACGCGCAAATAAACAGTTACATATACAAAAACAGCATCTACTACCAGGCTCATAAAAGACCACACCATATCTGACACGAGTAGGTTGTAACCCGAGCTTCGCCCAAAGACGTGTCGCTTCTCACGCCCCTGCATCGGGTAATCAAACCTTAGCGATATCATTTAACACATTCGTTACTGAATTCTCCAACAACACCTTATTAGTGCTTTTCGTCGCTAAATATAACCATTAGCTGCGGTTTGTGGTGACGAGCTTCGAAGTGACGGTGGACTTGTGGAGTATGGTGATCCTTGAGTGCGTTGGTCATGGGTTTCTAATTAATAATTAACAATTAATTTGACTGCATGAATGGTCGAGTAAATCTCCACGCAATATAAAGTCTCTACGCAGGTTTGATTTAATACTCTTCTTTATTAGCATTCCATATGTTATACATACATTTTATAGTCTAGAATCACTATGGACCCTATAGGGCACAGATAAAGAAGTTGGAGAGTTTAGCATTTCCGCATAGAACCTGTATTTTTTTATCCATAAGTTCTTTGCGCATGTGATTTGAATGTACACATTGGCAACGTAAGGGCTTTACAGTAACAGAGAGAGAGATAAGTTTTACCTTTGTTTGTTAATTTCATGCTTTATTAATAAGAAAAAGAATGATTAATACAAAAGTGAACGTCTAACAAAAACCCTTTGTTTTAAGCTTTACTCAATATCTGAGTCACATACGGATCTTCTAATAACAGTGACGCATTCCCTAATTATAATTAATTAACGATGAGTTGAAAGTTTTACAATCGTTGCGAATTGACATTGTCTCTAGGAAAGGGTCAAAATAGGTCGAAATCATTATATTGTGTAACTCAATCATCAAAGTAATATATAAAACTGAAATAATTATTTTTTGTTAAGAATAAGAATCTTTATTAGCATTTTGTTTAGTATATTTTCTGTCACACATTGCACTGTATTATGATTATACTGAAATAATCAGCAAGCATGTACATATCGAAAACTATGGATAAGAATTCGTAATTGAAAAGGTTTAAACAAATAGAGAATGATTTCAAGTATCCTAAGGGCACAGGTAATGAGACAAAATGGTTACTATTCTAGACCATTGTTAAAGCGGTTAACATGAGGAATTTTGTGACAATCAATACTTTTACTTGTATTACATTTTTTACGTAGCCTGTGTAAAATCCCACTTTAATTATTTCCACAAATACGGCTCATAAAATACTTTGATAAATTTCACAAAATCCGCAATTGCAGTCATAGTTTCAACTCTTGCATGAACTTAATTTTCTTAATTAATTAACATTTAAGTCAATTACGAGTACCTACTTGAAAGCATTGAAAATTTTTGCGTAGTTATAAGTTGTAGTCTATTAAATTAGATGTGTGTAAAATAAAATTACTAACAAATCATCTAAAAATAGTCCTGATAAGAACTAACAGTCACAAACAACATTAGCATAGTTTAGTATAAACAGAGTTAGTATTATCATTATAACTGCAGATCCTTCATTAGATGCGTCGCTTGATGTGCCGCGAAAGTCGCGCTAACAGCTTCTCAGGCGCCGCGGTGACGCCGCTGTGACGTCGCTGTCCTACTGTAGTGCCCGCCGCCTGGTCCGCCCGGTGCATTTGATGGACAGGGAAGAGTATGGAGCTGAATAGCATGAAAGTTTAGTTCCTTTTTTGAGATTTTATGATTGTTTATTTATTTATGCTTCTTATACAATTATTGTACAATGGACCATAGGGGGTACAGAGAAATACAAAAGTAGGTGCATTAAAGAAAAATAGAGTGGTAAAAAAATAACCGATAAGGAAAAGCGATAAGAAGGAAGTGAAAACAAAAGATAAGGTAAATTACTGTAAAAGATTGTTCTTTAATGGAAAGCTCTCTTTTGTTTTTACTTGTGGCAGTAGATGCATTATGTGTTGTGTCTTATAGTGTTGTAAGGTTTTTCGTAGATAGGATCTGTTGATGTTTTGATGTAATGATATCAACTGATAGAATTTTAGTGTTTAATGTTTTTATAAAGTCTCGTCTTAAACTACGGCTTTATTTAATGGCTGTACTTTTATAACCTCATTTTATCTTTAAATTGATCAAGTTCCATAAAAAATATCAGCGTTACAGATTATTTGCCTAATAATCTTAAAATATTAGGTATAAAATAAAATTAAAACACCAACATAACACCTATACAAAATATTTATAGCATAAAACAGAAAATAATTTAACTTCATAAAAGTATATTGCCATATAAAACTTAACAACTATCAATATTGTACAAACAACCTGATTCCATACATTAAAACACAGACGTACATATTATTCAAATACATTAAACAGTGATTAAGATTAAACAGATTAAATAATTGATAAGCAAACGGCTCCACAGCTCCCGTATCTTGGTAAGATCTTTACGGAGTGAGAAACAGTGATGACAACTAATTGTCCTATAACCAGGGTGTTCATAAAACGTTCACGGGCGCATGCATTTGCATGGCACGGTCAATACCGCTACGATCAGCATATGACGTGCCGCATAGTTTGAGGAAACGTCGCATAAAGATGACATCTGAGGCTTGCCGCCTTTTCTTAAAATAGATGTGCTGCAATTTTGGTAGAGACGCTGCCGCGCCGCTCAAAGCTGTATATTGCTTTGTCTCGCTTTCGATGCGCCTATTGGCTTACTTTTAGAGGAGTAAGTTTAAACAACAGAAAAGATATTAAGGATGGATGATGCAGGGCTAAAGGCTCTCGAGGTATTTGATCTAAAAGAGTGGGCTAAACTGCTTAATATATTTCATGTATGTCTATGAGAACTTTTAGGCAAATGGGTAGCCCAGCTTTGGCGAATGATAAACTGATAAGCCTTAATGTGTACGAAAATTTTTAACTTTAAGTAAATTAAAAAAAAAACAAATTACGACAGTTTTTTTGTATGTCAAATTAACAACCATTTAATGGAACACATCAAAAAGGTCATAAAATGAAATTTGAAAGTAACGGATTACAACTAAATTTTAATAACGTGTAAATAAAGCAATGAAGTCATTTAAAAAATATAAAATAATCTGTTTACGGGTACTTCGCCCACTTAATTATCAATTAAAAGTAGAATTTGCATAGTAATACACTTATTATACCGCGGTTCTGTCTGTAAAGCAAACAAAAATTTTATAGCTTTTTAAAATCGACCATAAACCTTTTATGTGTAGCAAACCTTGTTTTTCGAGTTGACGCATTCAGTTCTGCCAATTTTAGATTTTAATGTACTAAAGATAACGTTTATCACACATATTTAAAATGTTAAGTAGTCATTTATAAGTAATATCCATTTGAAAAGAAATTCAAGAGAGCTCACTTTTTTATCGATTAGCTAATGTTTCTTATCGATAAGAGTTGCATTTTATATCGATTAAATTAAACTTTTATGTTTTTGTGAAACGTTTAGTTTTTAACTGGCCGATTAGATGCGATTTTGCATTTCGTAAAACATTAATTAATCATTAAAAACGGTATTCAGATGTTTTTGTGTTTTAAAAAAGAGCTCGGCACGAAAAAGCTTTTCTTTCAAGATTTTAAATTTAAAATTACTAAAAACTTCTGATTAAATATGTAGCATGATTATACAAATTATTAAAAATAATGATAGATAATCAAAATAATCTATTTAACGAATTAAGGTCAGTTCTAAATTAAGCTTTCACATAACAACAAGGCAATTCTCTTTGTGTGTGCAACTAGAAAATCAATACGACTGCATGCATTTAATATTAACACGCAATGTCACTGTAATTGTAGCTTTTCATGACTTTACAATTAGATCAGAGCAACATCTATACTAGTGCTTAATACAATAATTACAAGGTCTTTATTCCATAAACATTTCCATACTTTAATTGTCGTCTGCGAAAAACCAATGTAGTTAGCTACTGTTTTGGGTTTTACACACTTTTTATATTTCCTTATGTCTGTTTCATCTTTAAGCCCTGAAAAACAGATCGCAATAGGATAATCGCAAGATATTTAGGTACCTATTATATTGTGGTCTGTTTTTCAAAACTCGTAAAGCAGCAAGCTGGGTTCCTTTTTGTACCTACCTTAAGAGTAGACAATGATGTGCAGAAGGAAATACAAAAAATCCTGTCCTAAAATTTAAAAACTGTACCATCTAACACTAATCTTTCGTATGCCATGCAAACAAATGAAAGTTTATTTGTTAAGTAACAAATTATTAACACATCATTTCCCACATATTAAAATCCTGTACAAAAAAATCAAAACAATACTTTTCGCTTTTACAAGTCAATCATAACACAGGTTCGCTAACATTTCGCTATTTTATCGCCTTACGGGACTCAGAACAATAAGTTTAACATAATAATATGTAATATGTATGTACTTCGAAAACAACACTAACTTATATTGTAAGGTGTAAAGGTTGTAATATGTCGTCGAGATGAATCGTTAGGGCGTCGACTAAAGGGCCCTTTATATTAACAGTTCAGTAATAAATAATACAAGGCTCTTATACAACGTGTAACGGAAATAACGCACATCCACAGACACCCCAAAAAGAATATCCTTTTTTATCCACAATTAATGTATTGAAACATTTTTATCATTTTCTTAGATATTTGTTTTTATTACATATTGTCAGAATAATTTGTACAAATAATTGGCAAAACGCGTGTGTTTGAAAGTGTGAACCGCTGTGAATTGCTAAAGCCTTATTGCATCGACTTAAGGCTCATTTTCGTTTACTTCGAGTGCTTTATGAAAATAGTGTCTACAATTTAATTATTTCTAAATATTTTTTTGGTAAAAAAAAATATTTATTTTTATTAATGAAATGGATTCTGTTATCGATTCTGAACAAAGTAGTTTCAGGATGTGCGTTAATTATGTTACGCGGTGTATATCCACTGATGAGCAAAAGGGCAACGATCTATGACTAAAAGAGGCATTAGGCATAGATTGTTGCAAATGTAGGCAAAAGGTTGCAATTGTTGTATATTTTGGAACGTTGGTGTCGTTTTAAAAGCTTAATTAAAATAAAATAAAATCTTTTGATTTTGATCGTAGGCGTTACAAGATGATGGTTCAATTTACCGGTTTTAAAACCGCGCCTTTAGAGTTCGAAACGCAACACATTCGAAAGTGCCTAAAAGGGCTACTAGAAAAGATTTTTTTTTACGATTACAGCCAAAAAAATGCTTTTCCTCTCTTGGAGATCAAGCCGACACGATTAGAAAAAAAAACATATAGACATAATGCAAACTTAAATAAAAAAATCCCATACACGGTAATACAGTGAATACTTCTCTTTACAATCATTATAACCTATTGCAGACACTTCATTTTTACAACCTGCAAGATTAACAAACGAGTATTATTAATGTTTATGTAGATACCTGCATCTTTAACAGACAGATAACCAGACGAGATATTACTATCTGTAATCTAATCTTCAACACCATATTTTAAGTTTTACCGTATTTCCGAACTTAGTTTAAAAATTTTAAGTTTTGTAAAAAGTTTCTTGTCTATTTTTGTAAGTAAATAATACTTGTCTAATAATCCTAGTCGTTGACAAATAAAAAATATATTTTAATAGTAAACCGGCCTATATACTTCCCACGGCTGGGCATAGGCCTCTTTCTTACAGAAAAGTTTGAGCATTGATCACCACGCTAGCTCACTACGGGTTACCGATTTCAGGTTCCAATATTTGGAAGCTAGGCTCCTCACGATGATTTCCTTCACCGTTTGTCAGTAGGTAGCGTATTAGGATAATTAAGAAAGTATTTTAATTGTGAATAAGTTACATGGTACTTCCCTGCGCTGGGGATCGAACCTGCACCTCGTGCATACAAATCCATATAAAGAATCACAAGGCCACCACAACCATTACACACGTTAACAAATATAATATAAATAAATCACAATATTATAAATTACATATTACATATTGCTAATAAAAAAATGTCTCTTCACAGCTTCATTACACTTAGAATAGGAGCGAATATTGAGATCCAAAGTAAACAAACTTGAATAGAATTTAAAAATAACATCAAGCAACGGCTCAGAAACAAAACACACTCGATATTATGTCAAAACCTTATCAAAAAATATTGGAGATAAATAACAAAAATATCAAAGAAGAAAAACAAGAAAGCATCGATCTCGAATTTGACCCAGAGTTCACAGTACACCAAACTTTATCGCGCCGCTAGCCCATAAGCTAACCTAGCAACACCTCAATCCTGTCAAACTCCTTTGAAATCATAAACAAGGGATCTAGATATGTACATAAATTGTCCCGTTGTACCTAACATCTAACTCAATAATACGAAAGCTGTGCTGCATTGTTCAGGCAGTTCAGCTCGAGGCGTTCGTGCATATTGTTCATTGTCTAGAAAAGCTTGGATATGTTTTAAAATAATATTTTACGAGCGCCGTTGCCGCTAAGGTTTGTTGACAAAGCGAGCTCGCTTTTATTTAGATGTAAGACGGACTATGCAGATAAATTCTTTGTAGGCACAATAGTATGGTCTGTGGAAGTTAGGTTTCCTTGTCGACTTGTAATTAAATACTATTGCATTAGTGATCTGGAGGTTTGCCTCTGACATCGTATTTTCTTTTGTACTCAATTATTTTGGTTGAGTTTTAGGTACTATGTATAAGTCTAAAAGTTTAAAGCTTAATTTATTACTTATACATAAAAACTTAACATAAAACACTACATTTAGTATTACTGTATAAGAATACAATTTTTCACTTTTAATATAAATAATATGTTTGATCATTTTTTAGTTTTTTTTCCAGATAATGTTAATACATTTCATTACAAAAAACATTCAGTTTAAAAACGAGTCATAAACGAAAACGAAATTAATGTAAGTAAGAAACCAAAGCCATTCAGTACCATTAAATTCTTGTCAAAGAGCACTTTTTACAGCACAAACAGTTAAGAAATTAATTAACGACCGACCTTTGTTTTTGAACCGACTCAAATGAATACATCGATTTAATCAGGTATCAATGCGAATTCTTTGATGGTAATCGATTACTTATCGATAAATAATCGGTGATACTTCTGAAACAATATGCCACAGTTCTCAATGTAATCTCATTTAAAGGAGAAATCGATTAATTAAGTTCGATTTAAGTCAATCGGCAATCTTATCGCGGTCCTTTGATATCGCCGCGTCATAAATTTAATGGACGGGTGCAATCACAATCGTTTAGTTTGGCAAACGAATTGCATTACAGTGGCAAATACTCCGCATCCTTTACGGTGTGTTGGAGGCCTAAGATTGAGCTTTTCTTTAGTGGATATAGTTTTAGTGCCAAACTATTACACGATGTTACTGGTCAACCCGACCCAAATTTCGCCCTATCATCTACATAGTACCTTTTTTCGGATAGTTAAAAATACCTTTTTTCATCAGGTTTTGTTCCAAAAGTCTATCAAACTAATTTTTACATTTAAGTAGGTAGGTATATGTAATTAAATATGAAACTACGGTTTTTCCTTGTTATATGTATATGCGGCATCACAAATAGGCGGTATCATAAATTGCGGCAAACAGCAAAGAACCACAAAATACTTGTATCCATTAACGATAAAGTAGAGACACTCCCTAAACTTGAAATCTCTACAAAAAATCTGATAAGGAAACAGTAGAAAATCAATTTTCCGAGAAATTAAAATAATTCAAGGAAAATATTAAAATCTTTGGGTATTAAAAACAAAAGGTATCGGATAAGCGTCATTTTATCTGCCACTGTATTTGCGAAACGTGGGCGGTCGTAGTATTCTTAAACAATTTATGCACAGATCTTTGCGGCTGACCGTCATTGGTTGGTCTTACCAAATAAATTAGAACTGTCTAATAACCCTACCACTACCTCTTAAGTAATAATTGCAGTTGTGTAAGTGAGACAGAGTACTACACGGTGTAGAGCGGCGTCTCTCTTCCACAAAGTAAAGTATTACTTTAAAAGATTGCGTTAGACCCCCTTAATAGGCTTAATTCCAAAGGTAAAAAGGCAACACCTTTTTACCTTTGGAATTAAGCATTTCAGTTTTCAAAACGTTAGCATTCGTATAGTTTTAATACGTTAAAATGCACGGGTTTCGAAAGCCCACATATAGATTAAAAATTACAAGCGATAAAACTGTCATAAGTGTCATACAAATCCTGTCACAGTATAATGCTACAAGGATCTTTTGCCACGTGTTCGAAACCAGAACTAATCCCGTCATATATAAAAAAAAAAAAAAAACATATTTTTTTACAGACTAAGTTGACAGTTAGGTTGATTCTTGTTGCGAATATGCACACCAGCGCCCTCATGTTAATGTCATCCACGTGCCAAAAGATCCTTGTGGCTCTATAAGTCGGAATGGTAGAGCAATGTAGACATTTACGAATGTCACTTAGTAGAGTGACATTTCTGAATGCGGCTGATAGTTTTAGTTAGCTAGTGATAGCCTAAAGAACAGCCGTTATTAATTAAATACTATTTGCGACGATCGCGATGATTGGAACACTGATTCGCTTAATTGGCAATAGCAGAGCAAATTGCGAACACCATTCTCGAATCTTACAAACTACATTAAAGAAATGAATATTAATGAGACTACAAATTTGGTAATTAAAAATAATTAAACAGAAAATTTTATGGGGCTCTACTCTTTTGTGATTGGTCAGTCCACTATTAGGTATTTCGTCAATGATCGTAACAAGTGGAACCTGGTTTAAAAAAATTGCTCATTTCATCGGTTTTAACAAATTTCACAAAACTTACCGAAAAGTTCAACAAAAATCTTACTCTAATAATAAAATGAAAATGCTACTTTATTCTATTGAAACTAAGACATGCAGGACCTACAGTTAAACTTACGACTAAAAACAATACTTTTGCTCAATTAAAAGTTTAGCAAAGACAGAGAAGAAAAATTGTACTTCTGAGAAATGTTACTTTTCTCTCTCTCTCATTTTTTTGCAATTTACTACATCTACTATTGATTGTTTGTCACCTCATTTGCCTGCTATTTATAGCGTGCGCCCGATCCTTGCCGCAACCGCAGCCGCAGCGGTTTGACCTCCCGCACTCGATCAACACAATGTTGTACATTCCAAACTAATCCTGACAATCAACTTTATACGCAAACCTTGTAAGTTGGTACAGTTGGCTCTTTAAGATAGACAGTAAAAATATCTTATGAAGGTTTAAAACAATTTTCTTTCAATAAGAGAAGATTTTAATGTGGAATTTGGGCAACATGTTATTTAAAAAGAACTAGGTACGACCCCCACACTAAGGAATTTAATCCTTGTATTGCGGGGGTTTCAAAGGCATTCAATTTACATGCACAGAGACACCCAGACTCAGAACAAGCATTTTTGGAACGCACTAATTCTTGTCCTATGCGGGGGTTGAATCCGCGACACATCGCGCACAGTGGTAATTGGCAGGGTGACCTATACATACGAGCAGTCAATATTTCTGGATTTTTATGTAAGACTAGCATGATTTCATTGCATTCTATTAAGCCTTTTAGATGTGAGGAAACATGATATGTGGCTCTCGACTAAATCCAGGAATTATTTATAAACAGTAACTCGGTACAAAACTCCTCGCAAATAAAAGGAACACATAAATTACTTACCGTTTTCGAATGAGGTTGTAACGTCAACAATTAAGCATAGATATCTCACTTAACAAAGGTTTTTGTCATTTATTTGTAAAGGATAAGTGTGTCAGTCAAAATAGAGTTCTGAGTAGCAGTCACAATATGCCATTAATGCCCATCGCGTTTGTCCACAATTCATTGAACTCGCACAAAAGTATCGCATCTGAATTTCCGGGTCCCATAGCAACACTAAACCATTTATACTAGGCCAAACTTACTAACAAACAAAATACAACCTTATTTCGGAATCGATAAGATTGGTTTTATTTTTTGAAGGTTTGAAAATACGGATCAGAAATTGAACAATATATTTTAATACTAATTCATTCTGGTGTTGTCGTGATATTTATCACGGCAACGGCTATTCAGTTATCAAACTAATAAAGTAAAGAGATCACACATTGTATAGATAATACGATTTATTGTCAAATAGATTTATGATATTAAGAGATAATACCAGATGTCCTACTACTTAATTTTCAAGGTCGAATGTTTGGAGAATTTATGAGTCCTGCGGGCAAAGCTGTGTGCGTGAGTTATTGCAAACAAGTTCGTTTTCAAGATGTGGGAATGGATTATATCTTAGTTATGGTTTCCTTCGTATAGAGACAGTAACAGCTAACATAGCATAACAATATTAATAAAGCATCAACTTGATCTCCGTTTGAAATTAGATGGACCTAAAATATTGGAGCTAAATAGAATCCAGTCGCCGAGATATTTAAAGTTAATAGCAGATTCCTCATTTATTGAGTCTAAATTGTGATTTTTAAATTGTGTAGATGCCTGAAATTGTAATTTTCGTAAACCGAACTAATATGGTAGAAGAAAACGTTTCAACGTTGGCCGTAAAGCTTAGTAAACATTAAACAACAACAACACTGACCGTTAACAACAATATACTCATTAATTACGCCCAAAAAAGGAGTATAATCATCCTCATTGTGTGTGCAAGCAAGCACTAAAACATGCAAGCAATATAAAACGTAAAATAAATCGTAAGGAGAGCGACATATTTATCAGAATACAATCTTCAGATAGGATAATGTCGTAGGACAGCGGTGTTATAGACTTCTTTGTTCGATCCCATCGCGGCATAGAATAATCCGATAGGGGTGACGACAGTACAATAAGGGTATCATCGACCGTTCGATCTCTTACCGATATATTCAAACTCAGATTGTATCGACAAGCCATTGTGGTAAAGAGTTGTGACAGCCCTTAATAGTTGTCACGATAGATGGTCAACTGTTTCAATTCTGTTTATATTATCTGTGGTTTAGGGACGTGAAATGTGATAGATGATTTTCTTGGTTGGAGAATCGAGTGAGTATATTGATGAATCTTATTCATATATTTTAAGGTGATGGAATGATGGAAGAATGGTAACTATTTTGCCAACGTCATTAATATTGAAAGACTAACACATTTACACAGTATATTTAAATATGTGCTAAGCAAAGATTATGTTACCTTATAAATTAAAGATAATTAAATTATAAATTAATGTCAAGAAATACCGCATGTCAAGCAATTACTCAAAATAAATTAAATCAACGATCGATCGATAAAATTCGGTGATAATTCCAAGTGACTACTGTTACACAAATGCAATGCGTATCGAATTAAAACAACTCGAGTTTTAATTAATATCATTTGCATTTATCTTAATTACTTAATTAAGACTTAGTCCAGCTGATTGGTTCAGAAATGTATCGAGTTACAATGTGTGCTTGTTTTTGCCTCATTCAGGATGTGAACGATATTATCAATGTCAAAAGATCTGATTCAATGATTTGGTTCGAAGTTAGAAAGGATTGTAGTCCATTCAAAAACATGATTAAAGACTGCATTGTAAAGTGATTTGAAAGATCTGTAAATTCTTGCATAATCAAAAAATAGAAACAAAAGAAACGCGGTGAGCGTAAACCGCTTTTTGTCTGATCGCTATTATAGACATAAAATAAAATTGAAACATTAAATTATTCTGATAACATTAAAACATGAGCATTTTAAAGTTAAAAACTTAAATAAACTAACCGTGAATATAAAATTACGTGAAAAACGTAACAATCAAGGGAAAAGTGCAGTCTTTGCTCCAGCGATTTTACTCAGACCCTAAGCTGTCATTTGGACCCATTGTTTCAAAACCCAACAATTCGTTACAGACAATTGAGACCTTTTCCTTCGATAAGACAACATAATGGTGGGGTGGTGACGCCAAACATTTTCATTAATAAAGGTTGCCCAGAAATTCTTGTTAACAATGATAACTGCATTCAAAAAGAAACGAAGCATAACTCATTCGATTAAGCTGTGCCTTGCCGGCCTGCGGGCCAGCTTAATTGTTCCCAAACAACACACAACCATTCTTAAAAGACCCCTTAAAAAAGCACAGAGCTTCAACCTTCAAATGATTGATCAAATTTCACGGTTCTACTGGAACTGGCTATATTAATCTTCGGCGACAAGTAAGGAGATCGGTGTGACGCCAAGAAAGTGTTAATCCCATTTTAATATGACTAATTGTCGCAGCCATTTGACATTTGACGGTGACTACTAAACAATGGTATGTCCGTGGGTGGAAGTGCAATTCATATTAGGCTTATTACGTATGATTGATTGATGAACTGCAGACGAATTAGCTAGTCCTTCACAGTATATTCAGTATATTTTCAGTATATTTATTTGCCACGCAAAGTTGTCCAAAGGTTAGTGTCGAAGTTTGCTGTTTAGAACAATAAATTAATGTAAAAAGAAGGTTTAATAGATTTTTTGACTGCTCGGATAGCTGAGTGGTATAGATCACCACGCCAATTACCACTGTACGCGACGTGTCGCGAGTTCGATTTCCGCGTAGGACACGAATTTTTGCGACGCACTAAGGCTTGTTCTGATTTTGGGTATCTTAGTCCACGTAAAATGAATGTCTGTGAAACTCCAGTGATTTCACTATTAAATTCCTTAGTGTGGAAGTCGTTTTTTTTAAGAACAAAAACTGCTCGAGTTCAACTATTCAAGTTGGAAATCCAACAACAATTTCTTCTTAATAAGATTGTAGTTGGGAAAATGTCGCTTAAAAGAAAAGTTTTCTTCCATTTATTACTGGAAATTTTATCTTTATCATGACTTCCAAAACCCAGCTGGTAACATATTATACGTAAGAAATAGATACAGCCAAGTCTTGCAACATTTTTGATATTTCATTTTGTACCAAATTATTTATTTTATGAGTAGCGGAAACACATAAAACAGAAATATAATTTATAGTCCTCGGAAGTGTAGATAACGATACAGACTTGTGACCTGGACACCTACCACCATATCTTAAAGAAACACGGGTGCAGTTGTTAGAGTGGGACAGCGCACTACAATGTATAGAGCGGTGTCTCTCTTCCACAAATGCAAGTGCTTTTGTTTAATGTGTCGTGGTAGGCCCGTAGAAGGTATACTATGAACTTTCTCCCTTATCTATGAAAGTGTAGATAATATTAGATATTATTACACGAAATATTGTAGAGAATTTGTTATAGTAAGTTAGTACCGTAGTGGTAAAGTTACAGCCATGTAACAGTCGTGTTTGCGTAAAAGTAGTTGACGTTTTGATTTGATAAAGATTGCGAATTTATAACAATATTAGGAAATGTAAAAAAAACGAAATCCCTACATTAGGGATGGCGAACCTTAACATATATTATCAACATGCCATTTATTCTAAACAAAAATATGAAGACAAAAAAAGCTTGAGTTGGGCACAAAGCTACTTCATAGTTACGTTTTTCATAGTGCGTAATGAATTTATTGATCAAAGACGCGCCTAATTATAATTGTGCCATTGGTTGTCACCAGCCCTGTCTTAGACAAAGTATCGTCTCTATATCGGAAACTAATATAGGACTCATTGAGAAACATAGATAACTATTTCTAAGCTAAATAATACCTACTCCTCCTTTTTTACGATTTCTGATTAATTTCGTTGCGGGTTCCAAGACAGTCAATCATTTCCTCTGGGACACACCGAGCTTCACTGTTTCGGTGGTATTCGTTGGTTTCATTGTAGATCCTGGCTTACAGGAGTTGCAATGACGGATATATTGTGTGGTGAGCTAGCCCCATTAAAAAAAAAAACCAAAAAAATAAGGTCTTTCAACTAACATTATTAATATTAAGCAAAAATGTATCCAAAACCTTTGTTTAACAAGAAAGAATCAACAACGATTATGATTAACTGTCTACATTACAAACATTATAATTACGAAAAACATATTAATAAAAAGTTTAATTGACCAAATAAGTGGTGCGCGCGCCCTCTCGGAATTACCATGGAACGGTAATAAATTACCGCAGTTGCCGCGGTTACCGCACTTACCGCGGGTTAGGTTAGTTTGGTGCTCGAATTTATTAATTTATTGCCTCTTATTATCTAAAAATGTGGTCGAAAGAGGTGTCAAAAGTTTAGGGTGAATTTTACTGTAGGTACCTAGATATTTGCCAGTGACTGATATTACGAGAAAAATGTACTTAGTAGGTATTGGACAATACCTACCAAGTGTTTTTTAGATTCTTTTTTTATTTGTTGTTGTTTTGTTATATTTATTTTTACTTATTATTACAAGATTTCTTATAAACCTACCTTAAATATTATATGCCCTACAAAATCGTTTACAAGGTTTGTCTGCGGGAACGTATTATATTTAAAAGTTAGTCCGTCGATAAAGCTATAGATTAAAAGGGGTAGGTAGGGGTAAGTAGAATAATAATATAAAAAGAGCTAAGTTATTAAATGACTTCTGCCTGTATAGTTCGTGATTTAGCAGTTAGTGGGTAAATGCATACCTTTAAGAAAAGAAGTCAGTGTTGTACCAATAAAAAATCCATCATTTTAATTTTACAAAACGAAATAAAAATAAAACTAATCTAATATGGCACGTGTCGTAACAACACTAGGAAATATCTAAATTATTTATGTTATAAAAAGTCATCGAGACACGTAGCGTGGCGTGTAAGTTTGAACTAAAGCCCGCCGTGGACCCCTGCAGCGGGCTCGGCCTTAACAACTAATAGCCTCATGCTAATCGACAAGAGATCATTGTCGGCAATCACTTCGTAAATATAAAAAAAAAAACTAGAGCGTCATACGATATCTCAAAAGATAAAATTCATAATCCGTTCCACGTATTGAATATCGACGGATAGACATAACACGACTGTAACTCGTTTTTTTGGTGTCAGTTTTGTAATCAAAATCATCAATAAAGCTAACTAGATGATAGGTTGTGTGCATTACTCAATTATATGTGTAAGCTGCGCAATAACTATAATTGGAGTGCTTACTCCTATTATAATTACTGCTGTACATATAAAGTTTCTACATAAAATTTGAACCGATCTAAATTAAAATACCAATTGATACCTGGTGAAGACAGAAAACATTCATTGAAAATTAACTGTATTCGACCTTCTTACTAGCGACATCTATTATCGAGTAGAAAAACTTGTACAAAAGATAATTGGACATAGTTTTATATTACGCTAGTAGATGTCACTAGTAAAACATATTTCAACAAAATTGGTTTTAGTAAAAATATTGTGAAAGTAATTTTCAGTCAAATAAACTAGAAAAGACTCTATTTTTCCTTAGAAAAATTATTACAATAGAAAATAACAATACCGAATATATTTGACGCCTGAGCTCAAACTCGAATCAATTAAAATGTTATAATGTCAGTGTCACTGTCAAGTTGACAAATGGCGAGTATGTGTCAAATTCGGTCAAAATAATACCTGAAAACCTGTTTACAGTTTTACTTCTTTGTTCACACATAAATTTCAGGAATATTCTAGTGTAATGTTTACATTCTAAGTATACATTCTCAAGAAAATGGTGCGCAACAAGTGGAGCACAGAAGGCTAGGTATTTATTTCAAAATTTGCCGTGTTTTTATCGACTAATTAGGTCATTGTGCAAAAGACCTTTCGCAAAACAATGAACATAACAAGATTGCAAGTGACAAAGCAACTCTTAACATACGCAAGACTTATTAACAATGTCCAGACAATACAAAGACTCACTCCAGGCACTGGGTATTACTCTACATTTACTATCGATGCCTTTACCAGTACGATACACGACAGATACAGATTGAGGTTTCAGAGTAATGACCTCAAAGATCGAAGTGTACAGAAATGCGAAGAGACGAATGCGAACCCCAAATATAATGCTGCGGGTATGACTAACGGGCAACTTGACGACAAATTATCCGAACTACTGTCTAAGAATAGAGACAAACCTGTTGAAGATCTAGTCATTGAATGCCAGAATTGTCGGAAATTCTTTACATTTGCTACCCTGAAGAAACTATATAGACATTACAGCATGAACGGCAACCCCCATATGGTAGCCGTCCTCCAAACATACTGTGAGAAGGTTGATCCAGTGTCATATAAAAAAAATGGAGAGTTCCTACATTATTTAGCAAAAGCCCAATGTATAAAAGGTAATTCTGACAAAGGATTGGCAATATTAAAGGGTTGTTATAAGAAATATGATAGTTTAAGAAGTTTTTATAGGATAATATTCAGAGAATTGATTCAAGACTCAGTATTAAATAGATCGGAGGCGTCTTTAGTCATATTTACAAAGTATGTGTTGGAGTTTAGTAAAGAATGGTCGGACCATTACCCTCTGGTCTGTTTCTGGCATATCTGTTGGGCGAGTACTTGGTTTTCTGACCAGATGTTGGCGAATGAACTCTTAGAATCATCTACAATACTTCAAAATATTGTAAAAGACAAGTAAGTAAAACAATTTGTATTTTTTTTTATATAAATAGCGTAACATTAATAAAAAGTTAAATTGAGAAGACAAACATCATAATATTTTGATACTGAAAAGGTTAAAAATAGATGTTTTCTTTACATGTTGTTGTTATGAATCTGTCTGTTATTTGGCAAAGGCATTCAAGGTTAACGCAAGTTTTTACACAATCTATGTACATAAAAACTTCACCTTATTAAAATTTGTACACAATCTTTAAATAACAAAATAATGTTGTTTTTTAGTTCTCATTAATATCACTAGATGGCGTTACAAAGCATGTGAAATTGTGATTTAATTTGAATTAATGCCAATTCTCACATGTGGAGATTTGGTTACTTATATCATTTTAGAACAAAACTTTATTTTTGTACATACATTCTTACAAAATATTGTCTCTTGATAACAAAATGTTTTATCTATTTCCAGGGCGACAGCATTCAGTATGATGGCTTTAAAAGACTACAATGAGGATGCGGTGGTGAGATTACTGCAGACACTACTTAAATATGACATGATGTCCGAGTATGTTATGGTGTTACAAGTACTATTCACCTATAAATGTAAGTATCAGTACCTTAGGTTCAAATTTAGGACAAAGACTGTCTTGTTTCAAGTATTCTATTTCAGAGTCAGAGTTATTAAATTGATTGAACCAGCAATTCCTTATGAGAAGTTACCACTGTCCTTTGGTGACCATGAAGATTTGTTGATGCTATGCCTAGAGCATCGACTCCAAACCTTTATGTCCTGGTATGCTTACCAGATGGTATGGTTGGTTATGGTATGGTTCCATAGGCACTAAATCGAGATCTTATGATGGAATGTTAACGAAATCGAGGGAACCAACTACAGCAATTATGTTATTTTTTACATGAAGTGAAGCAATTTGGTAAATCAGATCTGAGAGAGGAACCCAAAATAATGTAGCAATAGTATAGAAGTCGGTTTTTTAATTTTTGCTAAAATTAATGTAATTTATACTGATTGCTGACCAATCATTAGAAGATATTATTATTACTCTGAAATATTCTGTGTAACAAATAACCAAAGCGAGTACCAAGAATTGATTACCGTATACCCACATCTTCCTATAACATACAATATTTATATCATTTAGATAGGAATGTTGCCGTTTGAAAATGGCACATTTCCTTGCAAGTTATCTAACAGGCTAAATTCACTTACAATAGCAGTTATCAGTCTGTGCTAGTTAATGTAAGGTCTGTGATCCCACTGTCCTATAATGTTATTGTTATAAATGTAGAACAATGTAGGATCTTGTTGTAACAATAGGGTGATAAGGAGGCAAAATTGCGCGGCCCTCTAGATATGAAAGGGTTAGAGATTTTCTACAATTAAAGTAGGTACTCAAAAATGACTCCCGCTCTAAGAGATTTAATCCTTGTATCGCGAGGGGTTTCACTTACATTTAATTCACATGCAGAAATACAACCAAGTCGTGTTCAGTTTCTAGATATTGTGAAAGAGTCTCATGCTATGGGTGCCACAGGTTCCTACCGATATACCTAATTTCATCAATACTTATTGTTAAATATTGTTGTCAATCAACGTCTACATGCATTTGAATATTTATACGCAGACAAAGTCGCTGGTATAGCATAAATGTTATGTGGTTATGGTAGGGTTTTTTTTGTAGTTTTCGCGGTAGCTTACGAAAGTGTTGCCGTGGCATTAAAGAACGAAGAAGCACTCCAGTGGCTTTCCCCAGGGCTATAGAAGTCCGTGAGGATCTCCACCGGGTAACAAAAAAAAATGGTGATTTATTTACAAGCAATACCTCTTTGTACATCTGTGTCTAAGTTTACGTTGCTAATCACTTGACCTCGTGAACTTATAACAATATCAATTTGAACTGTTTACGGGCTTTATCAACACCTAGACTGCCTTTGTTAGCTTAGATATTAAAAGGTCATATGTATGGTTGTAACCACATTTGTATGGTTTTCGGATCAAATTGCACATTAATAAGCCAAGTAGCAATAAAAATATTGTTGATTTATAGAAACAGCAATCCCCAACTTATACTCTTTAACAATCTGCCATGGATACAATGTACCGAAATCGCCTACTACTGGGTATAAACCTCGCCTCTTTTCTGATATTTTTCTTTCAGGAAATACCTCTAACAATAAATTATATAGTTTGGCTACAGTATTTTTTTGACATAGTTAGGTTTGTTAATTACTTTATTTCATGCGGCTAGTCTTTGACCTGACTCCTGTAAATATAGTACCAGTATTTCAAATATACAAATTTAAATATTTTCTTTTATCTTGTTATACGGCTTGATGTGATCCGATTTATTAAATACAATAAGCATTAAGTACTACTTAGTGTTTCTGGGAATTTGCTTGTGGTCCTCTAATATTGTATCGGTTTTTAATATCATTTTAATTAAAGAATTATCTAAAATTCTACGTCGGATACAGCTGTATATGGCTTAGTGATTGCGACAACCATTAAATAATAATAGGTTTCTTTTGGGATATATTGTACCTACTGAAACTAGAAATCATTGACCTAACAACGTCTTTGTTCTATGATAATTTTATCAAAACCACGTTTAATACTTGTTATTAATCAGTCGCCATATTTGGTAGGAATAATGATTTTTGTTGCTACGTCTGAATATTTTTTATCACTATTTAAGTGTAGATACTAATATCCCACTGCTGGGAAAAGCGGCCCCTTGTCTCGTTTTCGTTGTTTATGGTGAAAATAACAATGACCATAGCCATAAGAAATACAAAATTAATAGATTGTACAAGCAAACTCAAAAAAAGTACATTTTAAATGTTTTTTTTTATGCCAATACCAACTGAAGATGCCACAGCAAAAAAATAGTTCTAACCTTAAAAATTACTTGTTACAGTAAGAAAACGGGACATTAGAGGGTGTTCAGAAATCATAAGAAACTGTGACGCGCTCGGCGTGACCCTACCATCGAACCAGCAAGGCAGGTACATAAGGATGTTGATCGACGACAAGCGGTTTACTAAAGAAGAGACAACCAAGACACCATCCAAAGATTTCAGACTCAAATTTTAGTATTTTTGAACAACTTTTGTATATAGTGTGTACAAAATAAATTATAAGCGTAATTGTTCTCTAATGTTTGTTTTTTCATCTCCTTCAGCAGCATAAGAAGTTTTTGAAGTCGATATAGATGTCGCTTTAGTAGCTTGAGTTTTTGCGTTTTCTATGAGAGTAGAGTATCTATGACCTTAAATTCAGGTTAGTTGCTGAATCACTGACCACACACAGTCATTACTAAGTTCTTATTGATCTATCTATCCGAACGTTAATGTCTTCTACAATTAAGATATACAGTCACGAAATTAAAAACCGAATTGACCTTATTTTTACTAAACTGAAACTAATGTTAAAACCAGTTTAGGTTTAGGTCTAAGTATTTAATAATTTTCTAAGAATTTTATCTACCCAGAGGCACTCGCGTCGTTAATACGAAATGAATGATGTTTCATTTAACGAAATCGGTTGAGTCGTAAAATAGATAGGCAAGCAATAAGCCCATCGGGCAATGAGAGTAAAGGAATAGAGAGTGCACCGTTTGTTCGCGCTCACCCTTGTGTACCTATAATATGTCCCGCTTAGCTGGCTGGTGTCATAGTGACACTGGGCGCCGTGGCCGAAATCTGTCCGGACTACAGGTATTATTAGATATTATTGCACCCTTTAAAATAGGCAACAGATAGCGGAAACTAGTACTGCCACCGATCTTTTACCAGCTTCCAGGTAATTAGGTATTTATACATATAAAAAGACACAGAG
Organism: Chrysodeixis includens; assembly: GCA_941860345.1. Lineage (NCBI taxonomy): Eukaryota > Metazoa > Arthropoda > Insecta > Lepidoptera > Noctuidae > Chrysodeixis > Chrysodeixis includens. The sequence continues at coordinate 6,145,162 of OW796104.1, read as the reverse complement.
AGGGGTCAAAGGTCACAATTTACAAGTATTCATCCCGGAAAACTAATAACTCAACATAAACAGTCTACCGAGCACAGTCGTGTTTCAAACTTAAGATAACAAGCAAATTAGATAACAGCATTGTTTACAGTTAATCGTTTGAATGACCCAATTATGTCCGTCTTTATTTAAATGCCACTAAGTACATCTTTGAATAAATATAGGTGAATATGTCTTTGTTTGACAAGAACCAGATTTCTGCAGTTATTTAGTTAAATATTGTCAAGGACTTTGATATAGGTAAGCTGTTGTTTCTATTAATCATAACACCAAATGTCTTAACCCTCAATTATATTATACTAGCTTTTGCCCGCGGCTTCCTCTGTGCTAATGCTCGCTATCACGGTATAATAACCTTCCTTGAGGTTCAAGCTATCCTATGTCACATTTTTATGAAAATCGGTTTGTTATTTTAGGCGTGAAAGCGTAATAAACAAATTCACATTCGGATTCTTAATTCTAGTTCATTAAATATATCATAACATTGTATAAAACGTAATATTGATATCTAGCCTGATGCAAGAAGATAGCTATCTATCTAGGGTCGGGTGCGAATCTGCAACCACGTGCAGATAAGATCATTGAACTGCTAGGCAAGATGTCATTCTGTAGGATAGTCTAAAGGTTATTCCTGGCTTATAAATATTATATGTTCGTGATGAACAAAGTCGGGTACCCGCGGTGAATGCAACAGCGAATCCTGTACCCCTGGCCATAGGCAGAAGAGGACGCACTAATAGTTTTAGCCAGCAAGCCCCCGGCGACTCCCCAATGGCAGATGGTACTTGAGGATATCCACTGGAATACCAAAAAGAGAGGGACCCTGCGTTTATATAGGTAAATCAAATCAAATCAAATCTTTATTTGCATTCCATATGTTATACAGATGTTATTTTATAATGTTGACACAATATATTAGAAACAATATGGACCCGGTAGGGCACAGCAATAAGAGGTTAGAGAGGTTTGCAGACATAGTAATATCTTATCACCTAGTATTATTAAAATCTATGCTTATAACTAAATCTTAAGTAAACTAACATTAATATATATTTGTGTGTGCGCGTGCGTGTGCATATGTGTGTGTGTGTGTGTGTGTGTGTGAGTGTGTGTGTGTGTGCTGTGGGAAATCATGTTTATTTATTTTTTTATTGATTTATGATATTTTTTTATTGATACTCTTTTATGGTATAGTAGGATTTAGAGTGTAAAAAATTATTTAATTTATTTGTAAACACAGTCGTTTTCGTTTCATTTTTTATTGTTTTAGGTAAGTTGTTATATATTTTTATCGACATAATTAGCGGACCGGAAGAATGAATTTTTAGGTTGGATGTAGGTAGATTTAATCTATTTTTGTGACGCAGGCTATATTTGTTTTGGATATCTTCTCGGACAGTATAAAATTCTGGGTGATGTCGGGTGAATTTGCATACTTCTAGGATGTATAAACATGTAAGTGTGAGAATATTAAGTTTTTGAAAATATGGTCTGCAACTGTCTGTTTGTTTAATATTGGTTATTATCCGGATGAGTTTCTTTTGTAAGGTAAAAATTGTATGCGAATCGGTACTATTTCCCCACAATAAGATGCCATAACTAAGCCACGCTTGGGCGTAGGCATAGTATGTAACAAGTGCTGTTTGTAGGTTGGTGTTTTTTTTAATTTCGCGTAATGCGTATGAAAATTTAGAAAGTTTTGCTCGAATTTTTTGAATATGTGTTTTCCAGTTTACATGTGTATCTATTGTTAAACCAAGGAGTGTGAATTCGCTAACTTGTTCTATTTTTTTATTATTGTAGGAGTAGTTTAATTTAATCGGGGCTTTTTGATGAGGGTGGAAGGTAATTAATTTAGTTTTTGAAAAGTTTATTTCTAAGTTGTGGTTTTCCATCCAGTTAAATGTTGAAGTAAGAAGAGAATCGAGTTTATCATTAATATTTTCCATGTTTTGGCACGAGGTGAGAATAGAGACATCATCTGCAAATAACACACATGGTCCGTTAATTGTTTTGGGAAGGTCGTTAATGTATATGAGAAATAGAAGACATCCTATGACGCTGCCTTGTGGGATAGACGCGATCACTTGTTTACGGGTTGATCTGATTTGTTGTATTTCCTTATTGTTTTTATTAAAATATTCTATTTCTATAATTTGTTCTCTATCTTTTAAGTAGGACTCAAACCATTTTAGAGCATTTCCCCGTATCCCAATCCCGTGTAATTTATTTAAAAGTATTCCAAATTTCACCTTATCGTAGGCTTTAGTCATGTCAAGTAGTATACCTATTGCATAATTTCTATTGTTTATCATATTCAGGGCTTCTTGCACATATTTGTAAACTGCTAAAGTTGTGGATCTATTTTTTCGGAAACCGTTTTGACAATCGTCTAATATTTTATATTTTTCGCAAAAGGAGTATACTCAGTTGCACATTGCCTTCTCAAAAATTTTTGATGCCGTAGGCAGTAGCGCTATGGGGCGGTAGTTACTAGGGTCTGTTTTTTCGTTTTTTTTATGAATAGGTTTTATTAAAGCGATTTTTAATTCTTTTGGGAATATTCCTTCTTCAAATGATAGATTGATTAAAAGGTAAAAAGGTAGTGTAAGTTCGTCGGCGCAATGTTTAATTAGCAATGGGGGAAGTTCATCAATACCATAGCTTCTTTTGTTTTGTAGGTTTTTGATAATTCGGTTCACTTCATATCCATCGACTGGGCTGAGAAACATAGTATTTTCCGTAGGGCAGACTACCGGAGCTCCCATTGGTTCAGTTCCAGAAGGGTTGTTGTTTTCACCTATAGATAGGAAGTAGTTGTTGAAAATATTTGCTATTTGTTTTGGTTTAATAATTATTTTATTGTCTATGTTAAGTTTTAAATTATTTTTTTCTCTTTTTATTATTTTGTTTGTCTTTTCGTTTATTATGCCCCACATTGTTTTAGTTTTATTTGTTGATCTATTTAATTTGTTAATATTCTGTAATTTTTTTGATGTTATTACCGCTTTTTTTAGTGTTTTTTCGTACTGTTTATAGTAATTTATCAGGATAGGTTCACTAGTTTTCATTGTGAGAATTTTAAGTAGCCTTTTGTTTTTACATGCTAATTTGATGCCTTTTGTAAGCCAATGTTTTTTGGGTTTTGTTTTTAATTTTATTTTTTGTAAAGGTATACATGAGTTTAGGTATTTTAATAGTATGTTTTTAAAATCGTTATAATTTTCATCGATGCTTTTATTAGTTGTAATTAAGTCCTGCCATTTTTGCTTTCCTATTTCTGATTTGAATTTATTTATGTTGTCTTCGTTAAAGATCCTTTTTTTAACATACCAGGTTATTGGTTTACTGCTATTAGTGTTCTTTATTAGCATGTGTAAAATTGTTGCACAGTGGTCAGAGAAACCTAGTTCTTCAATGGTAGTATAGTTATATTTGTTACTAAAATTTGTAAATATTAAATCTAGACATGTTGAAGTTGTTGTAGAGATGCGTGTAGGTGATTTTATATGTTGTATGAATTTGTATTCTAACATAAAATCTAAAAATAGGTTAGTTTTTAAATTATTATCTAAAATATTTATATTTAAATCTCCTCCTATTACAACGTTGTACTTAATATATTTATTATTTATATAATTTGTTTTAGTTGGCACATAAATATTTCTTCTTCTTTTTTGTTCCAATAAATAGTTACTAATAAAACATTTTCTCTAGGTAGTTCTATGGCACATGTTTCTATACAATATTCTATAGACATATCTCTAATATCACATATTTCCTTAAATTCTATATGTTCTTGTAACAATATGCAGACGCCACCGCCTCCTCGAGTGCGTCGGCAGTAGGATGCTGCAGTTGTGTAGCCGCTGAGGTGTAGGTGCTCTAGTTTCTCCTGGGATAGCCACGTTTCGGTTAAACATTTATATTCTGGTCTTTCGGTAATAAAAGCTTCAAGTAGGTGTTGTTTATTATTTATACTTTGTATATTTTGGAAAAGGATTTTAAATTGTTGTTCTGTAGTTCCGAAATGTATAGTTTAAGGGGGCTTCGTTGTTGTTAAATTTATAGTTTATGTTCGTGGTTTGTTTATTTTCTTTTTCATATTGGTTTGTTAATGTTGAGGTTAGGAAGGTTTCTTTGTCATCTGTTAAAGTTACTTGTTTTCCTTCTATGAATAGTTTGTTGTTTCGAATTATTGCATATTGGCCGTTTTTTCGTGCTTTCAGCATTTCTTCGCGAAGAAGATTTCTATGTTTACGTGCGTTTTCATTTAAGAATTCAGTTATAAATATCCCAGTTCCTTGAAAGTAGTTTCCGTTTTCAATTATGTACTTAGACATTCTTTTGCTTAAGAGCTCTATAACTAAAGGTCGAGTTTTTGTATTTTTTCTTCCCATTCTATAGATTTCTTCTATGTAGCGTCTTCTATGTTCCGTCAGGTCTACGTTAAGTATGTCATGAAACATGTCTATCAATCTATTGTGTAGTTCCCATTCAGATTCGTTGTGATGTTCAGAGAAGCCATAAATCACAATTTTTTTCGAATTTTTCTCTGTGAGTTTAGGTTCTGAGGTAGTTTTCAAGGTTTGTAGTTCTTTAATTTCTGCTTTCAAGGTTTCATTCTGTTTGCTTAAAACTTCAATCTTTTCGTTAATGTTTTTTATTTCTAGTACTTATTCTTTCCTCGTTTTGTTTAGTTAAAATATTGGTTCTTCCTTCTAGTTCTTCTTTTAGTTTAAAAATTGCCTTTTTTATTTCGCCCTCAATCGTATTTTTTATTTCCGAAATTATGTATTTATTGTTTTCTTTTAGTCTTTGCATTATAAGATCGCTCAGGTTTTGGAAGGAAGGATTAGGAGTGATATAGTTTTCCCTATCTTCTGAGCATATTGTATCGCCCAGAAAGCTCGAGTCGGATAGTGTGACGTTAAATGAGATGTTTTTAAGCTTCTTTCTAATCGTGATGTTGCTTTCAGGAGTATTAGTTTGTTCTTCGGGTGGATTTGGTGGTTTTGTTAGTTTATGTTCAAGCTGCCGAATTGGTGTATTTAAGTTACCGGTTTTAGGTACTTTACATCGGCATGTTTGACATTTCCATAATTTCTTTTGTTCTGGTCTCATACTAATAAAAGCCGTTGTGGAAATATTTGCACACTGTAGGTCGTATTTGTCTTTGCAAAAATAACAAACGAGGCTTTCTAGGTTAAGCAAGTTATGCTGACATCCTCCACACAAAGTTGCCATGTCTAGACTTTCAACAAAAATTTGTAAAACTGCCCTCTAGTATGCAATAGTAATGGTCTAATTGTAAAAAACTGCGTTGTTGTTTGCTTTTCGACGCTAGATGGCGTTGCCTGTATTTACGAGTTAGGTTTTTTTCTTTAGGTTTCTGTTATTGCGGTTATATTATACAGAAATATCTGTTAAATACCTTTCTAGTACTCCTCAAATAAGTTTATATCTTGTGGATTGAAAAATATTCACTATTTAGGCACTAAACTGTTTTTTATCTTGAAGCACGGTATTTGAAAAAGTTCGTTGGTGTAAACACAACTTTCTTTGTTTTTACCACTTTTCTCACAAGATTTGATTGAACTATTACTTTAAACACTGATATTAATTAGGTATTAACTTTTCATCGGGTTTTTAGGACGATGGATGCACTTTTACTATTTTTTAGATTTAAAATACGCGGAGCTATTTGTTTACGTGCGCACTGCAGCGCCCTCTCTCGGTATATTAGGTACGTATCGGCATAGCACCAATGTAGTACTTAGTAGGTATATACAGTGAATATACAGTTTTATGTTAAAGAATTCGGTGTTAAAAGCTATCGTTGCTTATTGTTACATTTAAAAGTAGGTACCTAAAGAGTATAATAGAAGTAATTGTTTTAGAAACAAGATAAATAATAATTCAGATGTGAATGAACTAAGATAACATTATTGTGTAGGTACCTACAATTTTAGTTTCTAGGTAAGTTATTTCGACCTAACCAAATATGTTCCCCCAAAATTAATAGTTTATGCGGTAGTAAGTTGTGATTTGGTAGAGGATGATGATGATGATGTTTTCTACACTATGTCAGGTGATCCGATCACTTTTCTATTCAGTCTTAATTAATCCCATTGCGATAAGAAACTTCCAATATTAAATTCTTGTACCTTGAATTTACTTCTGAAACCTCTAATCAAATGGAGAAATGAATTTTAATCATGAATTTGTTTTATTACAGAAATATACAAGTATCTATGGTTGTATTTCTACAGTTTTCTGTTAGCATAAACATCCTTAGTAGTAGATATTTTTATTCTTTCAAAGCATTCTAAGATCGTGTTACACCCCGGAGGCAATGAACTGCCAACACTGGGTTATCTTTAATAAACCATTATTATAAACAATACATAATAACAAAGATAATTTGTTCTTGATAATTAAATAAATTGTTTGAGCTATATTGTTGTTTCCGTGTCGATTACATATGTTACTAACTTAATAAATTAGTTCACGAGATAGGTGAACTTTGAGTTAGATTTTTGTGCTCTTTAAAGGCCATGTTGTATCGGTTTTTGTCACTGATAATACCTATATACTTACTACCATATAAAAACATGTCGGTCCACTTGCTGAATGTACGTAAAGAACTGCAACGCATTGCCGCGCACCGACCAAACGCCGGAGACGGTGCATGGCGGTTCAGGTTTAGTCAGTAAGAGTGACACTACCCATTTCCTCCCCCGAGGAGGTGGGTGTCTATGAGGATTCCCCCGCCTTACCAAAAAAAGGTCTACTTGCTGCATAGAATATCAAACAAGTAATTATTTGGCATATTGTACTTATTGCAGAGACTCCTTAGTAAGTAGGTTACTTGTAGATCCTGTAGCTGTGATAACCTAGTGGAAAGACCGCAGAACTGCCAAGCCAAAGGTATCGAGTTTGATTCCCAAGCGCGACCGACTTTTCTAAAATTGTGTACCTTTTCGATATAAATATCAAAGCTTGTATGTTTCGACAGGCACGTCAAAATTGGACCCTCAGTTTTATTCCAAACATACACTTTATCGTGTTACTCAGTTTATACCATAAAAGTCATTCAGTAAGTATATGGCTTACCCTTATCGCTGTTTGAAGGTAATAAATAATACGAAGGTTACTAAATGGTGGGTCTTAAACTAATATCTATAAATTTTCTCTAGATATTCTATCCTTCCTTTAAATTTCAGTGACGATAAATCCCGTCATAAGTGGGTAGGTCTCAAGTAGGTACTTGACCGGAACATAGTTGTATAACAATAGGAAATTAGTATTATTTGAGCTGATGAAAGATCATCTGTAGTAACTTTAGAGATTTGGACTTTAGATAAGGTCTTTGCCCTATTATATTATAGTGGGTTAATGTTTCACGACTGTGATTCTTATTATAAAAATAGATTCTATTTTTTTCTGAATTTATAGGTATATAGAAAGAGAAGACTAGATTAAGAAATAAGAGGTGAGTAAGTAAAATACACACGATTCTATACAAACCTTAATTTTATTGAGATTTTTCGCATAACTGTAATAAAAATAAACACTTAACAATAATAAATATTTATCAAAAACGAGTGATTTCATTCTCCTTAGGCTTAACTTCAGGCGCGGGAAAGTCGCGCTCATCCTTTCTGCGAAGGCTGCAGAGAGTTCTGAAAATAAAGAAAAACATATATTATAATCAATAACACTTTTGAACATCTAGTTGTGGAACAGATTATCGGTGAAATTGCCTAGAAAATTGTAATAACATAGAGTCACATTCCGTCGAAAAATCCATAAATCGAAGTGAGTTTTGCCATTTTAAATTGACTACCTAAGTATTCTTTCTTCTTACTGTTGAGTTGAGTTCTTACTGTATAGTCTACTGTTAATTGTTAAATTAATGCTTTAATCCACCTTCTTGCTAGTTCGAAAAGCCTTAGTCTAAGCGGCAAAAGGTTTGATAGTAGTTTTCACCTACGGTAGGCAATGTTTAACTAACCAGAAATACCAGGAAAAGGCTTTCGAAACTTACTGGTATATATCTATTTATATAGAAACGTGCCACGTGTATGACCCCTATGTATACGTATCGATCAAATCAAAATGAACAAGTTATTCCATAAGTCAAACGAGATTGAACCAGATACGTAACGCTCTACATTCAATCCGAGTGTATTTGATTTCTTTATCTATTCGTATTTCCCTATCACGTTTACGAGACTCCTAGAATACGTTTGACTATATAAATTGTAGATTATGTAACATGTACTGATATGTTAAACGTATCTGTATTTAACTATGTATAAATCCTTACTGAAAATCAGAAAAGGAGATTGGGAAAACTCTTCCCAAATTAGACCTGACATCGTCAACCCGTACGTAAGCAAGAATATTGATCAATCCGGATCCTCTAACTAAGTGACATTTCTAAAATAGTTAGCGTTAATTGAAAACGCTTAAATGTATGGAATTGACATTTCGTTTCGATTAGTCACGTAACTTTGAACTGTCATTTCCATACATGCGAGCATTTTTTATCAAAGTTTTTTGTCACTGGATAGAGGGGTTGGTTATTTCTATATTATATACTTGATGAGGCCTTTAGCTAATACTAGGATATTTACAGGCCATTTTATAGTATCTAAGACTTGTTGTTTAAAGTCGTCGTCTTCCAATATCGCAATAGCAGGAGACCTCGAATGCAATCTATGAAACGATCGTTGAAAACGTTTGTTTGTATCGATTTTATTCTATTGAATTAGTTGTTCAATTGGCCCAATGGTTCGTGTAGGACGACGGTAGTTATTGACTTGCGAGAAACTGTAGATTATAGTTATTGGCTATAGTTGTGGTTAGAATTGACTGGTACATCGGAACTTGTGGTCAGTCATAGAAAACAGCTTTGAGCTAGAGACTAGTAGGAACTGTTTCAGAATGGTTGAAAATTTGACTATTTCTCCGTTTGAAGTTGAACGGAAGAGAGTAATTGGACTGTGAATACGATTTTCAAGAGAATAAATAAATGAGTTTTATTTTAATGTTTTATTAAGACGGCTGATATGGCTGCAAAGAGTGTCGCTTGCGAGATGACGTCAGATAGGAATGTGTGGAAGAAGAAGACATGCTGCGCCGACTCCAAATAATAATTGAGATAAGGGGAGGGGAATGATGATGATGATTTTATTAAGATGGTATTTTGACTTAAAAACAATCGATTTCGAACCAAACTGTTCTTGCTCTCTAAGATGACGATTTTACCGTCTTTAGAAAACAATGGTTGTCTTTTTTTCATTTGTTTATTCACCCACTCCTTTATTCGTAGTTTTTGAAACTATTCATAAAAAACTTATGTCATCAAATCAATTTCGAAAATTCATGCGTATGAACGCATTCGGAAAACCGTTTCGAAATTATGCGTTGCTTGGCTATTAGAAATCACTTACGTACATTAGTACCAATAATACAATTAACTCATGAACGCATAGCAACTATTGATACATAGAATGATATTAAGCAAGTTTACTACAAAGGCTAAGGTTTCTTATATTTTGAAATTGTTACGGAGTTTCTATAACTTATAAGTACCTAAGTATACAACCATGAATAGGTTGTAAGTACCTATATTGGTTTCTTTTATAATGATTGTTCACATTTTTTAGTTTCTCGTGTAGGAATTTTCAATGTTACCAAGTTACCCACAAGTACTCTTGCAAGTAATTTTAGTAGTTGCTTTTTTGTGATTCAGCCAATAAAATTGAAAATACTGTTTGTCTTTATGCAAAGCCAATACAGTAGAATACACAGTATAGTACAGTACACCAGAGTTCAGACAGGGCCATTTAAAATGAAAATTAATTATGAGAAAAAAACTTAGTTTTTTTTTCCTAAAAAACATATAGGTTCTTAAAGGGCTATATTTAAAACAAACTTTAGATATTCTTTTACACCTCATACTACCTTTATTATTTTTAGCCTCTTTACAAAAAAGGTTGAACCTTTTTATATCATTCATGACGTCTTATTTTCAGCTCCTACGTTATAAAGAATGTTAGTATAACTACACTATCGTTGCAAACTATTCTAACAGAACAAATGGACGATAACCTGAACCTTTCGCTATCTACTTAACGTCAAGTAATTATAATTAATCATCTTTTACTCGTGTGCCATTTCAATAATATTAGTATTGTTGCTTTGTTGATTATAATCGGACCACTCTTTGTATAGAGGTGACTAAAGACATTCGTAAGGGTAAAAAAGAAGTTGCTACTTGATTATTAAAAAAAGAACACAGGCATTTTTTTACGCATGAAATAGGTTGATTCGTCGATTCTATTTTTGGAATACAAATTAGGAAGGTAACGTTACCTATTTCTAAGAATAAATATGTTTACTTTTCCTTGTTAATTCGGAGAATGAATAAAATAAATCGATAAAGTAAAGAGACCATAAAAATTTGCTGGTTTTTACGATACTCTGAGGTATTTAATTGCATTAGGACACTGTCTTCATCAAATTTTCATTCAAAAAAATAAATCAAAGTTTTGTTTTAGCACTAGCAGCCAAAAAACAAAAGACGAGCAAGTAAAATCGCAAAACGCTCATACAGTCCTAAAAAAAGTACTACTAAAATCTCATGGAAACAAAAATAGGTCAAATAAAACCTCTTTAGAACAAAAAAAGGTACATTCCTCAATGCCAAATAAAGGTACAGACAAGAAATAGAAAACATTACCTTAAATACCTGGTTCAAGGTTACAACTGTCATTAGAAATCGGACATTGGTCTTCGGTGACAAAATTATAGTAAGGGCGAACTCTCGATGTTGACCGCAAGGTCGCTTTTTGTTTGTTATGTCGAAATGGAGCGATTGCGAGAAAACGTGAGGCTATGCGCTTGCGCCGTTTGTTAATGCTGGATCTGCATTTATCTGGTCTGTGTTTGATTGACTGTTTTGTATGTGGCTTTAATTAAGTCAAAACTCTTTGGTAGAGAAAATTTGTCGAGTTGTTTACATAGTTTTTTTTTTATTTGGCATCAAGATTTTTCGGTTTAACGTAAATCAAATTCAAATGAACAACTAAGGCATTCTCTTTTATTTTCAAACAACCAAGGTACAACCAATCTATTTTTGCCATTACTAATAACTTCATTCATAGAAGTTAATTCTGTCACACTAACCAAATACTGGGCGATTTTTAGCTTTAAACTATTTTAAGAGAAATTGGCTGAAAAGTGTATGTCAAGGTTGGATGCCTTACTGTTCGTTTCATAAATACCGAATGTTTGTTTTATTAAACATCGCAACTATTTTTATGATTCATAAATAATATCAGACCATGAATGTCCTACTGCTGAATACAAGCCTCTTCCCAAATAGGGAAGGTTTTAGCATGGACCACCATGTTACTTCACTGCGGATTGGCGATTTTAGATACATTAACGTACAGGCCTCTTCCCATATAGGAAAGGCTTCCCATATAGCACTGATCACTACGCTTGCTCACTAATTACAGAATTCAATATTTCTAATCCAGTTTTCCTCACAATATTTTCTTACACCGTTTGCTAAGTGACTTAGAATAATTAAGAAACTACATATAATTAAAAAAAAACGACACATTGGTACTAGCTTGCTTTGGGATCGAACCTGCACCTCGTGCATGCAAATCCATACATAGAACCGCTCGACCAACTCAAAAACTATTTCTACAGTTAAAATTAATACTTACACTAATATGGCTATGGCAGGAACGGCAAGCGCGGCGCTGATGAGATAGAACGCGCCCGGCATTGTAGACAGTGTGGAGAGGTACACCTTGCTGTACACAGGCGAGTAGATCACGGGCACTAGCGCCTCTGATATACTGATTAGAGAGCTTGTTTTACCTGTAATAGATAGAATATAGGAATCAAAATGTGATTTAGAGACAGAAAAGTACAAGAAACGTGAAAAAAAGGAGAGTCGCACGATTCAGGGGTGTGTTATTAAGTCAGTAAAATGAGAGAAAAAGAGAGCCTTTTGTATAAGGGTCTTTTAAAACTAGTTTATTAAGTAATATAGAATTATATAAAATGTTACATTGTCCTGGTTTTGCACAAATTCTATGGGAATTAGTTGCTTGAAATAAAGAAAAATAATTTCTTTATTTACTTGCAGTAGGGTATTTTTCATTAATTTTGCATGAAATAGAATCGAAACATCTAACTCATTTTTATACAATACACTAAAACGTATAGCAAACTTATAATAACAGCTTTAAATATATCCAGTTTTCAGTATCTCAACCTGTGCTAAAATCGGATACCACAGCTAAAACCAACCTACATCTTACGGGTTCAAACTTACCCTACCCAACTTCCATTAAAATAGCTTATAGTTGCGCCGTAAAGGCTTCAGAAACACATAAACAATACCTACTCATGCATATATAATTTTACGAGTAGCATAGATTCCTCCACCGTCTCATCAGACTATAAAGCATCTCTATATCGTTATCAGAACTTCATTTATCCCTAACTTTCCGTAATTGCCTATTTAACAACAAGCTCTTATTAACTTTTAAATTCTTGTTATAATACCACATTTGCACGATAACTGCTAAGGTAATAACGCTTGCATACGATTGTTCGGCAGTAAATAATGGCAATGAGATATAACTATTTAATTTCCTGTATGTGAGTCATCTTGCATACAAATGTGATTTTATCTAGGTATAGGGCGTGAAAATCCTTGTTCTGAAATGGATTAGTGACACTGCGTACTCATACCGCAAACGATGTTGGTTGATTGTTGTTATGTAAGATACTGCGCACTGCGTTGGCCATTTAGTACTTATACGTTTTTAATGCTGATATTTACTTGGTAAATAATAGAACTGGCAGATTACACTCTTTGCAGCTAAAGAAATAAACCGCTTTTGAAGTATGCATAGCAACTTTGACCCGTTGCCCAATAACAATAAACTTACTTACATCTTTAGTTAAAACTTTCTATGACCATCCTCCTGCCCTTATCACATTTTACTTGGAGTCGGCGCAACACGTTTTTTTCTTTCATTCTCCCACTATAGCAGAATAGAGATTTTCATGAATTTTAAACTAGAACTACTTTTACGCTCTTATGAATTCGAACTCTACATTTCGATTGTATTCTGACACCCTGTAGATTCAACACGTGGCCGCCATAAAGTTTGCACATCTCAACATGTACCTCATGACCCAAAATATTCGGAAACTATTCCAGTGGGGACAAGGGTTATCGATACTAAAGACTGTCACGACCCTATTAACTGAAAGATTAATGCTGACCTCAAAAACTATTACTTGAATGACTAATGTCGATTCTATCATTCATGTAATAAATGGCAGTTGCGTATCATATTTTAATACTATATTACTAATACTAATCTTTAAGTTATTATGTATACTAACACTATGGACACATGTCTGAAATAAATTATTTGAATTTGAATTTGAATATATTATGCCGATCATATAGGTTTACATATAAGATCACGAGCAAAAACATGTATACCCGATCAAACAATTGAAGATTAAATCCTAGTCAAATGATTTATGAAATCGTGAATTTTTTTTCAAGTTAAACATATTATGTTTAGCTTACAATAATAGGAATAATCCATAATTAGGAATATGCTTCAGAAATTTCGCATAAGAAATCTACTGCAATTGTTCAATCGTGTACACATGTTTTGATTGTGACTGTACATCGTTATTTGCCGTGTCCTAAGACAGAAACAGTGTCTAACGTAATAAAATAAAAACGTATTTTAAATTTAAAACACATATAATTATAAGTCTTATTTCGGGACTACCTATTTGTAATCCTCAAACATTTTTTCTTTGAATAAAACTAAGCAACAAATTGATTCTTGGCGTCGTTGCAAATCGTTTTACTTTGGCATACAATACACATTTAAGAAAAAAAGCTAACTATTTTAAACATAACTGCACAATATGAATATCAGCTAATTATTGGAAAATATTCAAAAAGCTTCCGTAGAACCGTTATGCAAATGGCATAACTAGAACAAATAGCGTATCTATCTGCATGCTATTTGTCATAAATAAACATAAAATCATATTTATGGGTAATCAGTAAATCGATTACAAATTAATACCATTTAATTGATGATTTAGTTCCACGATTAATCTACGGAATTTTCCTAAATTAAGTAAGAAAAACCCTCGTGTACGAATAACAGCATTTTGCTCAGTTAGATTCCTACAATAAATAATGATATATTTTTCATGTAGGTATAGAGATTTCGATTTTTTTATAAACCAGCCTTTACGTCCTGCAGCCCTTTCCGATATAGGGAAGATTTAGGCATGGATCACCACGCTAGATTGGCAAATCATTGCAGATTGGCGATGTCAGATTAAAATATTTTAAATTCAGGTTGTTTTCCGTTACCGTTTATCAGTAGGGTCTTAGAATATTTAAGAAAGTACACATAACTTTGAAAAAGTTACATTGGTACTTTCCTGCGCTGGAGACTGAACCGCAGGTTCAAGCGTTTTTCTGGGCGTCGCAGTAAGATTCTCAAATTGAATTGTATTTAGGTAGGTAACAGAACCATACTGTACACTATACGTGATCTAACAATCATTACATGTACTTAGATTTTTAATTTCCCACCATAACCATATGTTTTATTATGAATTAGAAACACTTCTTTATATGTATCAATACCTTCACTATTTAGGTACCTATTGGAAAATATTGTTGATATTTGGTTGATATTATAACTAACATACATAGACACAGATCGACAGACGTGAGAAGCGAGTTTGTTTTCTATTATGGAGTTATAAGTCACAGATACAGGTGATACCTAAATGAATTATAAATTGTATTATTAATAACATAATACAATGTAAGTATTACCTAGTATATAAATGTGAGAAAATGTAATGAATGGGAAAAGTCATGGTATTGTCGATACAATTTTAATGGCTGTTGTCGCGTGACGCCGTAAATCATTGTAAGAGTAGGTGTTAAATCAATTTAGCTTGCATTGAACTTCAAGCTTCACACTACGTATAATGTATAGAGTTCAGATGCCCTTATACCACTTCCTAAAGTAATATTATCGCAGTTGTCGACGGGCCTGTTGGTCTAGTGGTTAGTGACCCTGACTGCTAAGCCGGAGGTCGTGGGTTCGATTCCCACCCAGGGCAAATGTTTGTGTGATGAGCACGATCATTTGTTCTGTTTCTGGGTGTGATTAATCTATAATATGTATATATTTAGAAATACATAAGTATGTTTGTCAGCTGATTACCATAACACAAGCTTTGCTTAGCCTGGAATCAGATGGCAGTATGTGGTTATTGTCCCAAGATATTTATTTATTTGTGAAAGCGTGACAGCGCACTACACGGTATAGAGCGGCGTCTCTCTTCCACAACTGCAATTATATTATTCGAATGTGTGACAGTATTCCCCAATCATACGTATAAATGAATAGTTTTTTCGTATTAAGGAACTGGGTTGTATTACAATCATTTTATGATTTAGTCAATGACGACTCAATTTAGTAAGTTAAAATATTTGCAGAGAGTCATATTGACAAATGAAAATCAAACAATTTGCAGAAATTCGATCTAAAAAAATCTGTTTTATATTCACAATACTGTCTTGAAAAACAATAGATTTAATGATGTGTAGGTCAATAGAGGTAGAAGTTCTAGTTTTATAAGAATTATAGTTTTAATTATTTGAAAACAATTGCTTTAATTAAAGGAGTATTTACTAGAATTACAAGCGTGTATACAATCACTGTAAGGAAACAGCTGTATTGATGGATTTTACTGTGACGATATAAAATAATGTTAAAATAAATGGCAGTTATCGTCACTTAGACATTTGTGAGGTAACTATATTATTCTGATAATTTAAATGGTTAATTGTATTTTGTGTACGTATAGATTCTGTGGGCAGAGTACAGTAACAGAACTTTGTTTTTTTCTATTTTAAGTTGTATAATAAATACCATTATGTATTGGAAAGTATTCGTTGAAAGGACCTACCACCACTTCTTAAAGTAATATTATTACAGGTGTGGAAAAGAGACGCTGCTCTACAATTTGTAGAACTCTATCACACTTCCACAACTGAAATGATATTACTTTAAGATAATTATGTTAGTAGGTCTTTAGCATTTCAAGCTACTATTTATGTACCTTCAAGATAACTATCAACAACTATGTATATGAACAGTTCGGACGCAATAAATTATGTAAATAGGAAAAATCCGACACCAAACACCTGTTTCCTTTATCATTCATTTGTTATAAGATAACCTAACCTACGTAATTTGTACAAGAACTTTACAGTTAACGCAGTGCAGTTAAACAAATATCACAGAAGATGACAGGTATCACTGCCATTCATTCTCAAGGAAACTGGATATGTAAATAAATTGATTAGAAAATAGAAATATATGTGGTTAGATACTCGATACAGGTAATGATTTGTAACCAACTTTGTGGTAAGTTTTTTATCCAGATTAAAATGTAATAAGGTCGATTTTAAAATTATTTCAGTAAATTTAAATCGTTTGTCGTTATGTGAATTCCGTATGACAAACGGATCGCGATTTTTTTTTAATGGAAGGTGCATTCTATCATTAACATTTCATTAAACTGTTTATTATCCATTTCTTATTTTGAAGACATTAAAAAGCCCTTTTCAATATTTAAACAAAACTTCTTAAACCAAAAGACGGCCGTTTAAAATCATAAGAATAAAAATCTCACATAACAGGAAGCTAGAAATTATGGCAAAGAAATCAATTTTCCATATTACGGAACAAAGACTTCGATTCTTAAAATAGATAATTATTGAAAGCCAATTACAAAATGTAAATCTTTCCAGCTTATTTCAGCGTAGAGTGATTTTCTCAGATCCCTCGGGGCGAAAGACTCGGGAGAACGTATACACCTACAATACAGACTAAGAGAGGAAATCGTGCTCAATTATATGATCTTATTCCGCTTGATTTAGGTCGAAATGGTTTCCCGGATAATAAACTGTTATCAAGGAAAATCCGGGGGTTAACGCCAGTTGGGTCTAGCGCGAATAATGTGTAGGGGCACGTTTAAGGAGATGTGACGCTGAAACGTGGCGTGTGGATTTAATGAAATTTGGTATTTGGTTTGTTGCAGCGCGTGGTGCGATTTTGACCATTTAGTATATCATGCGTAAACTCAAATGCTTTATTAACATATAGAAATGTAGGAGCTTGTTTAAGGAAACGCGGGGCATCGAACGACGTCTTTGCGGCGTCGCCCGCAATTTTATCCACCATGTTCGAGTCTCCCGATGCAAAAACTCTCTAGTTTACTCGCCACATCCTTCGGCAGTGACACCTGTCGCTTCATTTGGCCGATTCCAGCACCGTTTGCATTTGTAGCTACAACTGAAATAAACGGTAGCAAAAACGTTTCTCCTTGAACCCTCGTAACATCGCCGTATGTTTGTCTATTTAGCAACCCGCCCTCAGCGCTCTACTCAACGCACTGCGACTCCTTAATCGAGCCCTTACATTGCTTCGTCGAGACACAGAATAACATTGACTCTTAATTAAAAAAAAGCTTGTGAATCGCCCGTGTACAATAACGGCACTAAGATAAGTCGTATGGTGTCATGTCTTTGTGTCACTGTCAAACGTAATAACAAAGAAAGACGTGTAACTGTAGACCAACAAAATGTATTGTAATACAATTATGCTTTTCTAGTCTGAACAACCAAATTATATTGCTATCTCACTGCATAAAAATTCATTGACACAAGTTACAGTTCACGTGACCAAAAAAAAAAAAAATGTGTAATGAGAAATAGGATTAATTGTTTATTTTGTTCCCCATAAAACAAATGAAGCTTGAAGAAAGATGATTAAAATTTCGTAAATAATTAATATACATATTTTTGTAGAGATAATAAATATCGCTTAATGATATAACACACCTAATATATTCGGACGTGCTTACTCATACCAATGCATTAATTCATGTCTGTCATGTATAAAATAATAATTATTCTCTATTTTATTATGATCTTTATGAAACTAAACTATTCAAGTTAATATAATAAGCATAAAGAGAGAAATATAGTCGTCTTGATGAATGAGTTATAGTTTAATACTATGAGCCTTAGTGAATCAGTAATTCAGTACCTTATTGATAATATACGAGTATATTTCCATTTAGCGTTATTTAGCCAATGAAAATTTAATACAGTTGCAATGGAAAGTACCGTAATGCGCCGTTATTCAAAACTCATATTGGCAATAATTTATTGACGTCAAATAAGTACAGTTTAAAGCGGTGTACGTTACGTATAATTACAAAACTTGGTATAAAATTCAGACCTAGTAAGAATGATCTAACCTAACTCTACTTTTAAAGTAGAGCTATTGCTATTGTGGAAAAGAGATGGCGCTCTACATTACGTGTAACAGTGTATCTCTTTGACAACGCCAATAGATCTTTGAAATAGATTTTTTTTAAACAATTCTCGCATTTCCGATTTTATCCTTGTGCCATTCAATTCACATGCACAAACTCACGCCAAACATTTGTAGATCATACAAATTGTTGTCTGACGCGGGGATCGATCCCACGATTTGTCACGCACAGTAATTGGCGTAGTGACCTATAGCACTCGGCAAGCCGTGCAGTCAAAATGTCTTTATTATCAATGAACACTATTTATAATGATTGCGTGATAAGACTCTTTATCATACAACCTTTTTTTCTTTGCTCTATTAATCTTACTTTAAGGAAGTATTGACTAGAAACTTCTCGCTTGAATGGTTACGTTTTGTTTTAGATTTAAATTAAATAAACTCAGTGATTGTGAGTAAGACCTAGAATTTTCTTGTTGAATGTTTGATAACTCTGTCTATTAAAGTAACATGCTATTTCTTTATTGAGGTTTAAATACTCACCTGAATTCGAAAAGTAACTTTTTGACATGGTCACAAAAATGTAGAGTTGTTTTCGTATATGTTTTGAGAATTAAAAAGTAATTCTTGTCTATGCCTGAGTAAAAATGGTTAACACAAAAATGTGTATAAATTATAATTCTCATGGTAACAAGACTCCAATTAAAATAATAATATGCATTTGATTTACTTTGTACATCATTCTATTTCTCCTAGGAACAAAATAAAATTATCGATACAAAATTATAACCACTACTATTTATACACAGTAATTATAATAATATGTATTCTAAGATAGTGATAAACAAGAAGATTTAACTGGTTATTATAAACTTGTTATTCTACGCTTGTAATGCATATTTTATATTACGCACGTATTAATTATGCTCGTGTATTATATCATACATTTAATTATCCTCATGTTGAGCAGAAATAAGAATACCTATAGTGTACTTAGAAAGTTTGTTCCAATGTATGTATCTTAGAAATTGTAAACTGTAGGAAGTAAATAAAGGTTGTTTAGGGTTCCGTACCCAAAGGGGTAAAACTGAACCCTATTACTAAGCTTCCGCTGTCTGCCTGTAATTGTCACTTGCGACCCCTGAATTTATTTCGAGCTTATCAGAGTAGTCAGATAGGAAATTTTGTTGTTGATAAAAATTAAAGAAGCTGTTTCACCATGAAAGAGTAACAAACGTGCATCTATCAACTCATACTTACAAACTTTCGTGTTTATAATATTTGTGAGATTTAATTAATCTTAATCTTCTGTTATATTATATTTACTTATAACGTTATTAGAAAATATATTTAGTTGATTTAAGCGTGAGAGCATAACAATATCGTATTAGCATTAACAATACTACTTGGGATAGCCAATACATAATGTTAAGTCTATTTCTCATTGACCTTGATAAATCCACCTTCTGTAGTCATTATTAAAATCATATAAATAGGTTAATTAAATACCTGTTTCTTTCAAATAAATACCTACTTATTCTTCTCAATATGGACTAATTATGATTAAGTGAGTTTTCAACGAGGTCGCTGTGTATTGTGTGTCTTATACAAAATCCTTCTAGACACCAAAGGACTTACTATGAATTTTACAAAAAGTCGTTGGATTGACTGTTGCCGCTGTGGATGAGAGACAACGCTCTGTACAGCGCATAAGTGCATCTCGCTTCCACAACGGTCATTCAAAAGCTCACAGTACAAGGTACAATTCATTACCAGTGTTATCCTGTTCACAAAGATAAATCTGTCTGTTTTAAGCACGCGTCGAGACATAACACGTTTTTATCTTAATCATTAATAAATAAAATTAAATGTAAACAAACATACAAAATTTAATTGATAACGAGTAACCTTATCGCGATAACTGCAAACACTTGGGAATAATATTTAAAAATAATTAACCCTTGACTTATGATACATTGTATAAATTAAATACTTGTAAAAACAATTAATTGTCTGTCACTATCTCATGAGGAAACTCAATTAAAATAGACTTTGATCGTAGACAGTAACTCAGTGCTTATGTACATTATAATAATAATAATGCCCTGATCGAATTCGGCCATGGAGGCTAGTGTCACTATAATAATAATAATATAATAATAATAGCGGTCCGACCGATTTCGGCCACGGCGGCCAGTGTTACTATGACACCAGCCAGCTACGCAGGACATATTATAGTGCACAAGCGTGAGCGCAAACACAGGTGCCCTCTCTGTTCCTTTACTCTCATAGCCCGATGGGACGGTAATCCGACACGACCGGAGAGAGATCAGGCGCAGGACCCACATTTTTACGTGCCTTCCGAAACACGGAAGCTGTGATATTTATTTCTTAAACGCAAACAACATTCGAAAAGTCGGTGCGCGCCGTGGGGATCGAACTCAAGACCTCTGACTTAGCAGTCCTACGGTCTCGCCACTAAGCTATCACAGCTTCACTGACTTCGCTGTCACTATAAAGCCAGCCAGGGAAATCATCAGATGACCCCGCCCGCTGTGGGTGCAGCGGGAGGGGGTGTCAGACTTTTACTGACTAAAACCCACTATGTTCCTTCTGGAGCCCTTTGGGTGCCGGGTTCGCGGTAACTCTCACGAACATCCCGTAGCCCCGGCAGGCCTTTGCTTAGCTTAGATACACTCTCTGTTTCATAACTATCATTCTCCGATCGTCCAAGAGAGATCAGGCGCAAGACTCACATTTTAACGCGCCTGCCAAGGCATTCCATTAACTTTATAACACTATTTACCTAAGAATAACATATTTATACATTGCATGACATATAAATTAGTTATCAAATGATTATTCAGCTACTAAGAGACAGGTCAATTATTTTACTACAGTAAAACCTTCTGCAAACAAATTAATAAAGCATACAGTGTATTACCATAGGAAGGTACTTAATTAAAAGAAACCTAGAATGTAATTACCTACATAAATCAATAAGTCACGTGAATGAAAATTGTAATTGCTTTAGTTATGCATTCATGCATTTATCACCATAGTAATGGGGAGCCCAAGAGTATTAGCTGCACTATTATGAATGTTGCAATTGTGAAAGAGAAAACGCTCTACGCTGTGTAGAGCACCGTCGCAACTTCACAACTGCAAAATTTACTTTATAAGTTAGTTTTTGATTACGTAGAAAAGAAAGCTGAAGCTGAAGTTGTGATAGCCTGGTAGTAATACCGCAGGACTACAAAGTCAAAAGTCTCAAGTTCGATACCCATGGCGTGTGCGTTATAGGAATAAATATCACATCTTCCGTTCGGAAGGCACGTAACGATGTGGGTCTTGCGCCTGATCTCTCTCCAGTCGTGTCGGATTGCCGTCTTATAGGGCTATGAGAGTAAAGGAATAAAGAGTGCATCTGTGTTTGCGAACACGCTTGTGCACTATAATATGTCCAGCGTAGCTGGCTGGTGTCATAGTAAAACTGGCCGCCGTCACCGAAATCGGTCCAGACATTGTTAATTATTTTAACGTTACAATTCATATTTTCTTTGCTAGGTACTAGCAAAGAAAATATGAATTGTAACTTAAGTACCAAGTAAACAATTCCATTGTTTTCGTATCGTAGAAAATAAAGTTCTACATCAAAAAGGTTCGGTATATTGGCGACTCGTAAACGTTTTTTTACGTAAATACACGGCAATCAGATCAATAAACGTTTTCCTGTCTCGTGCTTATCCATGTATCTTTCATGATTACTCATCGTAACTGAAATTGTTCGGAACTAGCCAATAATAAGCGAAATAGGAACCTATTACTGTAATTGTCAATCAGGTATCAAGAGTTCAATGGTACAATTCCTTTTCTATTGGTCGTTGGTCGCAAATATTAATAAAACAAAATCAAAAAGGTATTATAATATTAACTGAACGCACTACGAAAATATTTGCGTTGGATATATTGTATCGATAAATATTAGTTAGATAGCTTCGTTGGTGCCTACTGCAAAGAACTATAAATGTTTAAAAAATTTGAAAATTTTAAACAAAGTTTACAAAACTTACGGTTGTCCAAAAATGATAATTCCTTTTTATGATGCTTTTTCACTTTAGTCAGAAGTTAGCTGGTATAAAACATGCGGACGTAGGCAATAGTATTCTGTAAACATTGCTCTAGGTATTTATATTTGCTTGACACAAATTCTACTGCGGTATAGCCTTTTGAGCTACGAAATATCAAATGTACAGTACATTTTCGTACGCCTACAGTATATACGCCTACGCCAAACATTTTCCGACCAAAATATTGGTGAGCTATTTATAATCGTTACACATTTTTATTCGAAATATACCGTATTGACGAGAATAACTATCTGATAATTCAATAATTGGAAGCATGAATACTCGTCTGAAAATTGGAAAATTGGTGCATATAGCACCTTTTTTCCCGGACTATTTATATATTATGTCTACAAACTAGTGTCATCAGTGCATGGCAGTGATACAATCTATTCTACCAAAATGGGTCCTTTGTACATATTTATTTCTTTTCTTTTATGTTTTTGGACAGTCACGTCCATCCATGTTAGCATGCGTTATTCCTTAGTATCGGAGAATTGCAACTTTAATACACAGGTATATGAGTTTGCTTCGACATTGAATCTTTACTGCAATACTTGTATCTGTTTATTTATAAAAAGTGAACAGATTAGTAGGCAAATGCAAATTTACCTGGCCTTCAACTCTTTTAGATAATAATGTAATTGCTTATTTAGAAATGTCTGGTGAGTTATTTCTAACTGTCGGCAAATAGCCAGTGAAAGGTAATTATTGTTTTTCAATGTAATTGATCCTGTTCTTTATCTATTTATATTTCATAGAATAAAGACTTTGTTTTAAAATAACAATCAAGGTAGTTGGTCGATTTATTAATGATCTAGAACTGAAATGTGATTCATTTGTTACTGTAAGATTTCTTCGAGATTTTACTATTTAAATAGAATAGAAACATGCGCCAACATGTTTTGCTAATAAAAACATAGTCAATACTCACAATGTTGTGCATTTATGGTAATATTACATAAATAATGTATGTATGAGAATTTATTGTCAGAATTAATTACTGGAAATATACGGAGGAAGATTGAAATATTACCTAATAAATATTGAGTAAGGACTGTACTGAACAACGTGGCTCCAGTGGGCCAACCTCTTGAAGTAACTCTTGTAGCTGTGGACGAGACTCATCGCTCTAAAGACATTGCCGTGCAGGGCATTATATTGCTTTCTCAATAACTACCTTATTTTAAGAGGTAGCAAGTCCAATGTATTTCTCCGTTTCAAAATCTTAAAATTTCTTGCATATTTCTAGACAGCAATACCAATCTGAGAGTTGATGTTTAACTTGAGAAAGGTCAACGGTTTACACGTTTAATAATAACACGTCTATTCATTATCGAACAGTAATAATGTTATGCTTGATGGCGCGTGACATTGCTTGTATATTCTAAGAACTGCATTCCTTTTATAGATCGTTTCCGATTTTTATTGGTATAAGCAATATTAAAATTTTTCTTTCATATTTTTTTTATAAAGTCTAATTAATAACGAATATTTGAAATTATTATTTTACAAAAAAAAAACAGAGAGAGATATACCTAATTTACCTTAATCAAACATCAAAGTAACATCAATTTATCTACAGTAAAGAAAAATGCCAAAGAAATAAGGAAAAAACGTACATTTTCCTTTCGAAGCCTACCTTCTTACTGGTTTTTGAATTTAAATTCGCTTGACGCGATAAATTCTAAAAGCAGCTAGCGACTCTCCTTTTAAGTCTACAAAAAATAAAACAAAAAACTACTCACCAACTTCATCGGTATTCACCAGTTTTGTAGCAATGGATCTCAGTGACGTGGCTCCAGCAGAACTGAACATGTCTAAGACTGGTCCCAAGAAGTACACCGTGCGGGACGGCGCCAACGCGTACACCACGGCAGCTGCTATCCTGCTCAGGCACGCTATGATGCCGATAATGCTGTCCTCTATGTTCCATCTTTTACTGAACAAATATATTGTTATGAAGGAACCTGGGTAAACAAAGGAATATTTTGAATAACACTTTATTTTTTTAATGATTTGTTATGGTTGAGTCGGTCGAAGGCTTTGGTCAAGAATTTGTATAAAATTATCCAAAGCATAAATATCTAATACTAGCTGACCCGACAGACTTCGTACTGCAACAACGATAAATTAATAAAAGACCTAAAATTTTGTATAGGAAAAAGAAAAGGGCTGTTTTAGGGGTTGCCCGGCAATTATTCGATTTTTTCTCACCTTTTAAACCTTCCCTAGGCCTCCACAACCAATTTAAGACCAAGATGAGATAAATCCGTTCAGCCGTTCTCGAGTATTAGCGAGACTAACGAACAGCAATTGATTTTTATACATATAGAAGATTGACGCTACCATAACTGACCTACAATTGCCAATAGTCAATTACTAAATTAAGTAAACTAATGCACATTTCTCGCGTTGATACCTAGGCAATAGTAACTACGACGCAAAATCTTAAAACATTCAATAAACGTTATAACTAGTTAGGATGAATCATAACATCCTGTACGACCTATCACTAATCACATAAAACTCGAAGTTAATGAGAAAGTACATAATTATGGCAAGGCGTCGCCTTGGCAATCAATGTGCTCACCGGTTATATAATGTAGAGCATTGTGTATTGTGTAATCATCACTTAGCTATTTCTACCTACAGTTTATGTGGCAGGAAAAATATTGAACCACAAGAAAGTAGATAGTACAGTACAAGATTTAGCAAGCCTTTTTGTAAGTAAGACAGCACTCTACACAGCGTGTAGTGTCGTCTTGCTTCCAAACCGGTATTTTAAAAGTTTTTAGTAATTAAATGAGGTAAAACCTAAATAGGTAGTTATTTAAAAGCCTATTAACTTCCTTCATTTCCTGAATAGTTGACAAGAACAGCTAAACTTATTACTTAAAACTAAGCTACAAAGAGATGTTATTGTATAACAAATTTGTAAAATACTGACGTTCTTATAAAACAGTATTGTCTTGACTTTTACTGCATTTCCTTTATTTACATCACAGATGACGTAGTGGCGTCAGTGTGCGGAAAATTATTAAACATGGCATTTTAAAATAATCTCTAATATTAGAAAGGAAGAAATTAAAATTTGAAAGAATATCTTTTTTGGTGCGTTATGTAAAAAAAAAAACATTTTTTAATAGCTTCTCCTGCTAGCATTGTAAAATTCCCGTACTTATATAGGTTTCTAAAATATGCCTAATATTAAACAAAAAGAAACAACATACGTACTAATGTTGTTTAGTCAGATTCACTTAAATTTTAATGTATCGTTTGCTCTTCCACATTCAAGTTGACAGACAACGGGGGGTGTATCAAGGTTAAAGCAATACTAAATAGAAGAAGATAAACTGCTTGGCAGAAAACTACGTTCATTTTTAAAAACACTTTTGATCTCACGGAACCCAAACATTTTATCTAACTAAATTTAATCGAATTAAATGACATTTCTGATTTCTGATTCAATTTATGATTTTTGTAATAGAGCATTGACATGAATATTATTCTGCCTTATTTTTTTTGTTGTTTTTAAAACATTCGAACAATTCGAATTTAGAATCCTTACGATGGAATTAAAGGTTTCTATTGTTTCTAAGATATGTTACGTCTTTTGTTATAGTCGTGTTGTAATGAAATAATTTGGTATTTGTAATAGCTACATAAATTAAAATAATAGTCAAGAGAGCTTGTTCTATATCAACTAGGACTAAAGCTGTCATTTTGATACTAGATCCAGGCCAGACAGGCGACAGAACTGAGATATGTTTGGTAAATTAGAAGGCTTTAATTTACGTAATAAATTTTGGAGACAAATCGTCCTAAAGAAAAGACAGATCTAAAATACATTGGTGTTCTCTTAAGTGTGATAAATTTGTTAAATGTAGAGTTCTAATATCAAGTAGAAGTACAATTTTAATTCTCTTTTTTAAGAATATTGTTTTTATTATTTTATTAAGATACTTTTTTCTGATCCCTTTTGTAATTACTGCTATGGTTTTTGAAGATTACGCTAATGTTATAGTTCCACAAGGATCTTTTGATACGTGGGCGAAATCGGGACTAATACCGTCAAATGTAATAAACTATTTTACCAACCAATCGTTCTACCAATCTAAAGACATTAAAAAAAACTTATTTTAAACTATTCCAGACTCTTTTTACGACTAGGTATTAATTTACTATACATATTATTTTAGTTCATTCCGAGAATTATTCATCTAAGTTTAAGAGATCTAATACTAGTTTACTATTATTTCCCCTAGTAAAGTCTTACAATAATAAAAACTTCTTATCATAGTAGGCACAACACGCCTGTGAAGTATGAAATTTAATTTAGCTACAGTGATTTGAAGCGATAAGCAATTAATTATATTCTTTTAATCTTAACTTAGACATTTTGCACAAAAAACACATAATTTTTAAGTTTATAAATAAATATAAAACCAGAAAGTAAAGAAACAAATGGAATGGATTCAATAAATTATCTGTGACAGCCTTAATTTTTAGTGCTACAAGTTTTTCCAGATTTTAACATGAAAACACGTTATTTTATATATATTTGGATTCGTGAATATATACCTACGTTATTTTTAAATATGCAGATATACCTGACAGAGGCATAGATACAAATTTTGAGAATACTGTTACTATTGAGTTTTTTTATTTATAGAATGAAATTCTTAGTATACAATGTGTTAAAACGGACCCTAGTCTTTTTTCAAATACAGTGCGAGTATCCATAACTTTCTCCAAGACACAATAGAAGGTACTCAAAAAAATTTGGATACTGTGTTTAGTTATTAAACCATTTTATTTACAGTATGTATTTTTTTTACACACAGAAGGAAGGAATTAATTTATAAATACAATGCAGATTTAATTTATAATTTATTTTACAACCCATAGCTTAGTTCTTTAGATTCGTTTAAAACCGCAACTGGGTTTTAAAATCTATTGTCTATTACTGAGTATTGTAATATCTTGGACGAAGCCTGAAAATTATTTTTTCATGGTTTTACAATATTGCAGTTGAGGCAAAGACACGTCACTCTATACCATGCAGCCCGTTGTCACATTTCCCCAACTGCAATATTATTACTTCAGGACATGGTTGTAGGAGCTCTATTCATATTTATCCATGAAACTTTATTCTACTCTACCCTACCCCTTGCGATATGTATTTTAGACAAACTCTTTCGTCTTCGTTCACTGGCTCCTATTTGTAAAGAGGCTTCACCCAGCCTTACACTCACATTCCTATAAATAAACTTATTTATACTACGACTCAAATATATCTGGTTTTGTTTCAACATGATTTTAAATGTTATGGTAATTTAGCCTATATGTATTTTTAGTTTTGGGACTGAGGCAAATGTCAACTAAAATTCTCACTTCAAAACATAATTCATTTGTATGCTATAACGATGTAGCTAGGTAGTATCATAATATAGTATAAACCTATAAACATACGTATTATTTAAGTTTGAACAAATTAAAACTATAACAAATGTTTTTATTAATTGTTTCTTCATGTCACTGTCATTTCCAATGATACTATCACACAGCACAATTCAATTTTGTTTTATTTTGATAAAACAATAAGATATACGACGTCTATAGTACTTAATACAAGTTCTTGACCAAAACTCCTTCTTAACATTCTAAGATAATTGTAACACAAAAATCCGACTTACTATTTTCAAGTATCTATCGGTTGTATAAAACGAAACAAGTCAATAATACATCTATGAAAAAAAAAAACAAACTGGCACAAAATATACGAAACTAAAAATAGAACAGTTCATCTAAAACACACAAAACTGTCGCAAAAAAAAAACAAAAGGAAAAATACATGCAAAAAAAAATATAACTAAAGAATATAAACTCACCAACGCTCCCAACAAGGACGGAGTACGTAAGAAACAAGCTGTAGTCGACCTCGGTGAACTTGAACTTGTACCGAGTGAACCAGTACGTCATCTGCGCTTCACCTTTATCCCAAATAACACAGGTATTAGTCAATGGTCTGCCGACGGCAATCTGGAAACATCACCTGTGATAGGCTCTGTACCCATACCGCGAGGACACTCTACATTTATACAGACAGGGAAAAATTGGGGACAATGTGACTCTATCTTTTGAGATAAGTTTAGAGAAAAAAAAAGACATTGCTATGCGATTGGTATATTTTTGCAGAAGTTTATTAATAGTTTCTATCGGTTTCTTGAGAGGCTATTTATCAAATTTTGATCTATTGAAGACTAATTCTACTCTCTTTAATTCATAGTTTGGCTTTTACATTTAGCTAAAATTTTGGATTCACAAAGACTCTAACATACATACTATCAAAAAATTATTCACATCAAAATGAAAATTTGTGTTCTACATTCCAAATCTCCACAATTTTACATTTAAATTAAAATTACTTTGTCAATAATGTTTGCACATGACATGGCAACTTTAATCGATGCACCTATCTGATGCTACATTTGAAATTCTAATTCAAGAAAACATTTATTGCCTTACGAACGATGTGAACAATATGCAATATAATTGAGAAACAACAAGTATGAGTACACACCTTATCCAATTGACACTAACATAATACAAAATATCACAATGAATGGAAATGAAAATTATTTTATTGATCGCTTATAATAACTTAAAACAAGAGTTTCAGCTTCTGTAGACAAGTGACAACTTTACATGCTTTCAGATAATAAAAATTGCTCGAACGTATAAACATTACGTGTCATGTCTATACATTAGTCACGTGACTTAGACTTGTCAATTCCATACAAATACGAGATTTGATCAGCGTGAACATTAACAGTGTGGAAATTTCTTAGGTCCTGAGGGCTTTTAAAGTCTAAATATATACTTCAAACATGCTCTTTATCGGGCCAAGGAAATTTCTCCTTATTCATAATTATTGTCTTGCACGATTTAAAATTAATGTGCATATAATTGGTTAAACAATGGTTATTTAAAGTATATTAGAGCAAATTCAAATTTGCCGTATTTACTCCAATTTACCAACAATGAACTAATAAGTTACCGTTATGATTTTATTCGTGAAATCGATTATAGATATAGAAAAATGTATTGTGGTTCATTAGATTTTGCTTGCGGTTTCTCGTGCAGGGATAATCGTTTTATTACCAACCATTGTTTTGAATTACTAATTCCGTATAAAGCATCGTCAAAATGCGTTTAATAGTTCAGTAGCAGCTAGAAAAACAGAGTCAGATAGCTCTCCATTTTCAATCTTCTTGGCTCTACATTTTTGTACCTTACCAAAATGTGTAGTTTCGTAAGATGGGTATGCAAATACCAGGGTAAGATGATTGAAATACTTTACTTAGCAACCCCTATCGTCAATATAAGTAAGTGTCTGTATGAAATAGTTTTGGGGTGTCAAAAGGTATCAGTAAACAAAGTTGAGGAAAAAGAATTGGTAAAAAAGGTAGATACAAAAATAGAATATTTAGGATGTAGGTACTGGATGCTATAAAGTTTACTTTAAAAGATAAATAAAGCCATTAATTTACCTTTTTATGAAATACGTAGTAGGTACAGGAAAAAATGAGGCTGACGAGGATCAGCTAACACTTTTGTGTGAGAAATCCAAATATTATTTAAAAACTTTTACTGCCTTTCTTGGAATAGCATGCTCTTTTCCGTTTATAGAAGGATCTTTATAAATTATTATAAAACCGGCCAAGTGCGAGTCGAACTCGTTCACGATGGGTTCCGTAATATCATCCCTACCATTTATTTAAAGGATTTAGAAAAAAAACGGTTTTTGTATGGGGACCCCCCTTAACACATTTTTTTAATTTTTGTGTTTGTTGTTATAGCGGCAACAGAAATACATGATTGGTGAAAATTTCAGCGTACTAGCTATCATGGTTTATGAGATACAGCCTGGAAACCGACAGATAGACAGCGGAGGCTTAGTAACAGGGTTCCGTTTTACCCTTTGGGTAGGGAACCCTAGAAATGAGACATATACCCATAAAACTATGACACTACACCCACGTTCACAAAACGTGTTTTATTTTCTGCATCAGTTTATCCAATACTTCCAATAGGTACTAATTATGCGCCGCAATTTTCCAGTTGTGTTGATTACTTGCTGTTTTGGCATTGCCCTCTCATTGTTTCGCGTAACAGTTAGACAAACTGATAAGCAATGTGGAACATGGCATAGTGCCACGATTTTTAACTACGAATGAGATTTAAATGTTATCGTAAGGTCAAAAATTACTATAGTAATGAGGGTTGTTTTGAAGTTTTGCTAAAAATAACTGTTTTATTGATAGCCTCATTAAATGTCTCATCAATAACTCTAACAGTACTATCAGATTTCAAGTCTTTAATAAGTCGCCGTAATAAAGGAAATTTATGGTAAAGTAAACGTTGTCTAGATAAGAAGTCACATAAATAAATATTCAGTAGAGTTAAAAAAGGATTAAAAAACGCATTACCATTGTCTTAACGATAATATAATGGGACACAAAAGAAACAAGGTGAACTATGACAGTTTTATAGGATTATTATCAGGTGAACATAATGATCTGGAATTATGATTAATTAATCATCGGATTAACATCAAAAAAATCAGTGTAATTAACAGCAAAGTAACCGTTTTCTTTGCATTCATAATTCATCACGGTAGTGAAAATGACATTGGGAGTACATTGCGGAAGCGAGATGGCACGACATAGAACGTGTCGCTCCGAAAACGGTTACAATCCTGCCCCAGCCTAACAGTCGCTGGAGTGAATAGAAAGGGCTTAAATGTATGGAAATGACATGTCGTTACTTTTATTCTCGTCGCTTAAATCTGTCATTTTCATATTTCATACATTTTTATCAAAGCTAACGTTAGTTAGCTAACGTAAGTTACACAATAAACTGGGTTGAAGGTGAAGGGAAGCCCCCTACGCCTTAAACCAATTGCACTACTGCCGCTAAACAAAGTACTTTTTTAGTTTTGGAAGAGACGCCTCGGTATATCCCTCTTCTCGAATTTCAAGTCTTACTTTAATAGACAGTAGTAGGTGACCTGCTCATAGAACCGTCAATGAACATATTCACATTACCGTGATGAATTTGTATGCAGGAAAAATAGTGCCGAATCATGTGGAAATCCTGTTCGACATTCGGGGTCATTGTTTAGGTCACTGGAAGTAAGTCATCAGGTATTGATATAACATTCGTATTTGAGAATCATAAATTACTAAATATCTTGAATCTCTCTAAATTGCAGTACTTTTTTATGGTGTGCAATAAAATAATATTCTAACCTAACATATGACAGCTTTTGGAGCATATAAGTTAAAAATTGAATATTATTGTAAGCTATATTATTTTTAGCTAGACGAATAACATAAGTTCAATAAACGGCAAACAAAGACACGTACAACTGGTCCATAAAAAGAAGAAAATGTCCATCAAACAATAAAGCGAAACTTTTTGTCGTCATCTTATGAATATCCAAAAGATTGAGAAAAAAATATTGAACGCTTTGTCAAGTGCATTTTTATATTCACGATTTCACGAAGATTTTCCTTGAAATTTTAATGAAAATATCAAAGTGGAAATCTTTTGATTGTATTTTCAGAGGAAAATGTAAAAAGGTTTTTTGCTTTAAGATTTTTAACAAGTTACCGTTTTAAATTCTGATGCATATTTGATCTTGGCAGAAAGGTTACGACTGTGTAAAATTATTTGAAAATTAAAAAAAAAACTTTTAGGTGCTTTTTACCACACCTTAAAATAAAACTATTGCAGTTGTGGAAACGACACAGTGTTTCATGCAGAGCGGCCTTTTTTGTACTGTAAGCCCCTGTTTGCTTTTTAATAAAAATATAAGGCATTTTATACTTAAATAAATGGTAATCTACCATTTATTTAAAGACTTTGTTTCTGAGAACTATACATATTTTTATATCATCCGGTATCATGTTTAGTCTTTTTATGTTCCGAACTCGAATCGACCCGAATTGCAACATTGTAAATAATTTAGTCACGTTTTCACGTGGCGTTTCCCCAAAGCTATTTTTAAAATGTAATACTTAAATGTATTTTTTATCAGATTGTCTTTTGAATTAAATAAGTAACTGCTATTTTGGAAGATTTTTATTCGTGTAGAGTTAGAAGCCTCAAATGTTTTTTGCGATGGTGATAATGCACTATAAAAAGGGTAAAAATGTAATAACTTCAATCTCACTTTATAAATATACCTACTGTTTGTTTTGTGCATCAAATGAAACACTATTTTATTTTTTGGCTATAAGTAGGTAGGTACTAGAGATTGAGACTAGGCTATAAGAAATGATTTACCTGTAGGATGAAATTTGGACAAGGATCATATTTCAACAAAATCGAAATTGCTCCATATACTAATAACCCACTTAAGAGTAAACAATTAATAAACGCTCTCAAATGTTTGCCTTTAAACAGTATCATTAGATGTTTTGCTCATAAAAAACAGTATAATTACTTGTCCATCATAATTGTATTATTATGATAGATAATTATTAATTACTTAGCAAAAAAATGATAGTTACTTGCATAATATCGTATTAAACACGTTATTTACGTGAGCTACGTGAAATTGCCTTCAAAGTGAGGGAAGATAAGTCACGTGTTTTACATCTGATATAGTAATATAGTTATTATCAACGTTCAACTTTGAATTAGGTTGATAATATCGTGGTTAAGTTGTTTATTGTTTTATGATCGTTTAAGTTTGAGTTTATATGTCTAAACTTGGTACTGATAGGGTGAAAGTAATTGAGACTAGATTCAGAGTCAAGCAACTCAATATTTTTTTTTGGATTGATAAATATCTACGCATATCTTTTCATATAAAACACTTTTTTCCCGTTACACATAGAATAAAGATACCAAAACATAATTCGATCGCATAAAAGTACAATCTGCAATCCCTGATTATAAAATCATGTACCAATATTTATCCCATTAATATTATAAACGCCAAGGTTTGTGAGGATGAATGGCTGTTCATTACTCTTTCACGCTTAAACGGCTGGATCAATTATGATGAAATTTGATAAGGAGAGCTAGAGTAACAAACTTTTTAATCGACATTTGAACGAGTGAAGTCGCGGGCAAAAACTTCATAAATTGTATATCTAAAGGTACACCGTTGATCAAAGGCCATTAGAGCAAAGACAATTCTATCAAGGATATATTCTAAGCTATAAAGTAAATTGTATTAAGCTTATAATGCATTAGTTAGCTTTAGTATCTAGCTTCTGAACTCTAACAGGCTTTACCTAACTAATTAAATGTTGGCACTGCATGAGTATGTTTACACCTTATTGCATTAATTAACAAACGAAATGTGACCCTGGAATTAAACTACTTGATTTGTTATTGAAGTAACAGAATGTAAGTACCAAAAAGATATTAAAATGTTTTTTTTTTAATTATAAATTTTTAACCGACTTCAATAAAAGATATTATTTTGGTGATATGATGAAGTATTAAGTGTAATCAATGCTATGAGAACAATGGTTTGTTTTGCTCAATATCGATTAATTTAATATAGGTAGGTATTCAGATTAGAAATTACTTCGTTTCTTATTTTGCTATCTTTTTCTAATTAATTTTATTTACTCTTGGATGACATGAAAAACGTTCTAAAAAGAGGTTGTAATGTTATTTTTATTTTCTATTACGTTTGTTTAAATAAACTTTACTTCAACGTTTTTCATTAACATTATGTCGGTATGGTAAGAAAAGTTTTAATACCCAACGGATCCATAGGAAATGTTATACCGATAACAGATTGTTACATCTGAATTTATTGGCAAGTGTAAGTACGAAATTGTTAGTAGTAGAATTTCATTAAACTGCGTTGATTCAACGAAATTTTATCGCTCTTGAGATTTTGCGAAATTATGCTTAAACAACAAAAATTCAATACTCAATATTCTATTATAATATATTATAGATGAATTACACCCCGACACAGAATAAATAATCGTGCTCATCACACCAACATTTTGTCCTGGGTGGGAATCGAACCCACGACCTCCGGTATAGCAGTCAGGGCCACTAACCACTAGACCAAAAGGCCCGTCTAATACTGGCCATAAAGGCCAGTATTAGATTGCCATGTTATATTAACTGGTTGTCTAAATAGAACAAATCGACTTTAATATAAAAAAAAAAACAAATCAACTTAAAGTTTAGTAAACACACATATAGAAGAAATACTCCACACTTTCATTTTAAGACAGCACAATTTCTCAAGCATATCGAAACAACCAAGATTGCGTCTTCGCAAATTGTTATAAATTGTGTAGTGCTGTGCCACTAACGAGTGCAGCTACCCCACTTTAATATAGTAATATATAACAATATGTATAAAATACTTAGGGTAAATTCTGTTTAGTCACTACCAAACGACTCGGGTCATTAAGTAAACCGAGTCTGATTAAGATATGTTGAATTAGAAGCGGTGTAAGTGTAGCTTATGCCAAAATAATCCTGAAATAAGACAGTTTGAGACAGTAATACGAGACTAGGGATTTTAGTAGAAAAAGATTGAGGTTAAAAGTCACATAGTCACAGTCTAAGATTAGACTATTTTCTTTTATAACCACTCTTGCAGCAAGAACATTAATCCCTTGGAGTTAAATGATCATTTCATCAGTTTCCAAAAATAGGATGTCTGTTGGTACAAAAATCTAGCTTGTAAGGGTTGCCAAAGTAATACCCTGTCAAAAATCTATTGAACAATGCGTCCTTATTAAAAGCCCCATGGAAATTCGACGCGCCAACCACCATACAGCAAAAGTCAATTAAGCAAAAACAAACAATTGAAAAGCGTTATAAATTCAAATTTGATGTACAAAAGGGGTGTAATTACAGTTTGAATAAGCTTCATTTAATCTGCTTCAAAACTTTGCCTGCACTTCATAACTCGCTGTAATTAAAGAGTTTCGGTAAGAAATAAGTGATTCGAGAAAGAAAAAGTTAGTATTTTTCTTTAAGCATATTAAAATACAAACTTTTCTTATCGACCTCAAAGAGTTAATGGGTAGTTACTGAAAACTTTAACGTTTAAACTAATGATGTTACATTTTTCAGCTTAATGTATCTTGCATCCAAAATTATTCAAATTACGAATATTTGACTCTATTTAATCGAAATGATTAATGTTTCAAAGATAAATTCGAGCTAAGACTGACTGCTTAAAGAACAATAATGTTATTTTTAAATTGTCTGTTATAAATTACAGTAGTTTGAAAACAAAACACTCCCAGATCATAAAACAATATCGAGGATATCCTAAGTAAAATAGGAAGGGAAAGTACCATGAGATAATTTTCGGACCGGTTATTTAAAGATACAATGTATGATCTTTTAAACAAAGCTTGTTCAAATAACCGGCAGCTGAAAAAAACAATAGTATATTTTGAAAAGGAAGGTCTTCTCATACAATTTTAGACTGACTGATGACTTTTACGACTTTTTTAAATGATTGCAGACTGTCTCATGTAGGGTGTTTTGAGAATTGACTTTTTTTGAATGATGTTGTTAGTTTCCATGTACCAGGTGCCATTGAGAAAATATCCGGTGTCGGCTATAACTTATTGATGCTGTAGGTACTTTCATTGTATACTAATGAAAGTTTTTCTTATTCTTTAAACGACTCCCACATTAAAGCATTTCATTCTAGTGTCGCGGTGGGTTTTAAAGACATTTTTGTTTTTTGACAGGTCTGTTGATCTAGAAGTTAGTGGCCCTGACTGCTATACTAGAATTTTAGAGTATTTATGATATTGTAAGCAAATCACATGCAGATAGGCAACCAGACTCAGAACAAGCATAATCACACAAAATATTGTCCTTCGCGTATTGTATATTCTTAGAAAATAAATGTGACTAAAAAAATAATATTAATAGAATAAACACCGGATTCTAACATTCCGGAACCGGATACCTCGTTTAAAATCAAGTTATTTTAATTATCCAAATGTTGTAAGATTTTCTGAAGAAACCATTTATGCTCAACATTAGTACATGTTTTGTATTCAAGTACATAAATCAAGTCAACTATAAAAATATCATAATTAAGGAAACGATTTGTTTTAACAGCTGGTCAAAACTAAAGCGCAAAACAAGTGTTTTATAATTAATTCAAATAACGTACTATAGGAGTCATAGATGGTAAATAAACCTATATGAAACTAAAATAAATTAACATAAAAAATCAATTTAAATTTATTGTCTTTGTGAAAACGAGACGCAGTTACGCCCAATGTAGTGCGCTGTCTTACTTTCTCAATAGCAATAGACTTGCTTCGATCTCATTGTCCAGGCATGGAAAATTTTGGAAATATTTTTCACACATTTAGGTGCCCTGTAACGTTATTCCGAATAAAATATTGGAACAAAACACAATGTTATTAAGTTCGTTCATTTACAGTGCTCATAAATACGAAAGGTTTTATTTTCGACTACGAACGCTCCATTGGACGTTTTTGTGCAATTTATTTCTATGAATATTTACTGTTCTGCGGAAAAAAATTGAACTTGTTTTTTAAATATGCTTTCGCACAATAAACATTTTTATGGCAAGAACAATAATCGTAGTTTTTGCAGCAATGTTTTTTTATAGCATAGGAATTTTGGAAATAATTACACTAGGTACCTATATAAAAATAAACAGGGTGTGGAAAAATATTGTTTTTTTTTATTACGAGTCAAGTACAACGTTTATTTTTAACTACTATAAAATTGTTTAACAAATATATTGTCAGTGTAGCTGTAGTATTATCCTAATAACTAAATCGATGTTTATTTTACTCAACTTCGTCAGAAATGCTTCTGTATAAAACTAAAAATAATTCAGAAGATTAAATATTCCAGTTCTATTCGAAAATATCGGTTTGTTATACATTAATTCAATTCCTTCTTGCCCAAAAAACAATTGCCGCATTCAATACATTACATAATGTAGTAAAAATCATGTAAGTGTATAAGCATATTAAAATATTTAGTACCTACTAAAAATTATGTAACGGTGACAAAATTTCTTTCTTTTTATAGATACAAGGCCGTTTGGAAATACATAACTGAATCATTATTATGAAAATGTATGTAACTTTCTATTTATACTCTATGTATGTATTTAATTTACTAGCGCCCGCCAACTTTAGACGGGTACAATACTGATGTACTGTTTGTATAAAATTTTCCTTTTGAAATATCCCCGTCAAAAGCCATAACGTAGTTTTGAAAAAGTAAGGGTGTTACCACACCAATCGATCGATTGTCGATCGGTGACATCAAATGATGGTGAATTGGACTATTCGTCGTCGATCGATAGTTTCTATCATACAGATTGATCGAACACTGCCTTCGATTGACGATCGATCGATTGGTGTGGTAACACCCTTACAGGCTGACAACGGGAAGCGACTTTGTTTTAAACAATGTAGTGTTTTGTTTCTGTCATCTAAAAAAGGTTATATAACAAAACGAGAAAGAATTTATATCATGCCTTTAAAGCACTTCGACGTACTAAATGAAACATTAAAAAGGCACAAAAGTACAATTCTGATAATTGATTTTTTTATCTAAATGAACTCAATAGACGCCTTTTTCCCGATAATTTATTATTTTTTAACTAAGGACATTAACGTACAAGTGAAAAAATAGCGATAAATATAATTTATTTTCTTAACTAACCTTAAGAGTTAGTTAAGAAAATGCTAACACCTCTTCAAGTAATATCACATTTGTGCAAGAGAGACGCCGCTCTACACTGTGTAGTGCGCTGTCACGTTTCCACAATTCCAATAACACTACTTTCAAAGGTGATGGTAGTTTCTTTTAAATACCGAAAGTTTTTTAATGTCTACCTGTCTTTATTTTCCACCTTAGCGTGATAGAGACGGCGTTATATCAAAGGTTGCTTTAAATTGATTGACATTTCAGTTCATTCGATGATTAGTTCGCGTCTTAAAACATTTGATTATGCACTTACGTACTTAGTACACGTGCTGGCTTAGTTACGTATGCGAATCCGATATCACAGTAACAGTAAGAACTGAATTAAATTCCTTAAAACTAGAATTGAATTTTAGAAATTAAACTTGATTTTTATGATCATTCAGTTTAGTTTGTTTGCTTTCTAAAGTCGGATCTCAAATTATTATAGTATTGCATAAATAGACAATGTTGACTTATTGTTTATTTACTAACAATTGCACAAACTCTACCAGTATAAGATGACACCTAATGCGTAATATCTTTGTTTTTCAACAAAAGCTTATAATTATTACTAGCCAAGCAACGCTAAACACCTTCCTGATGATCGGAATACCAGACGTGATACTACCTCAAATAGAAATAAACGTATTAACAGTAGGTAGAGCATAATTTCGAATATCTATTTTCATTTAAAAATGTCTATATAGTCAAGCAAAAGGCTGATAAACACAGACATAAACAAATGACAAATAACGTATAGTAGTCATTTCTTACAATCATCATTTCAAAGATATTTAAACAATTCTAGCGCGTTACGTATAAGGCAACCTAACTCAGTTGTAAATCTTTGTGACGTCATAGCCAGCCTAAGTAGGATTTATACGTGTTTCTTCTATAAAATGCATATATACTACTTTTGTTTATAAACAAGTAGGGAATTGGAGCAATTATTGCCGATTATGAATGAACAAAGGTTAGACTTGGCAACAATAGTTTCTAAATTGTGTTTGAGTCATTAATGAGCATCTTTTATTAATGTACACGTTTTGTTTATATTAAATATGTTTTTTTTATGTTGGTACCGATTGACCTTTATATTTTGCTAGCTTTGTTTTCTATGATTTAAGTTTGACTCTACTTTTGTAAAAATGACTCTACAATTTCACATTTAGAAATCATTGCGGAGATATTTTGATGTTTTTGCAACCTTTTAGTATGAATATAAGTATTATTTCAAAAACTTTTTTATTTGGCAATCCTGAGCTCTTACCACTAGGCTATCACAGCTTCTTACTGACACATTTGTATGTAAAACTATGACAAGAAGCAAGAACAGACAATATTATGTATGCTATGTATATTAAATGAAATAAAATTACTATTCAATTCGAATAACTAAAACGTAAGAATGACAAAAGACTACAATCAACAAATACTATGAAATTACGTCAAGTGTTGTGGCGAGTGTTATTAGCTATACGTGTATATAAGTATACAATGTACACGTACGCCTGCTTTGTCAACACAAGCTTTTGTTTTTATGATATCACATAATAAACGATTAGCGTCATCATTAGAACTAACAAAAGGTGTTCTTCAACTATTAATTTTAAAAAATATTTCGTGAAAATGTTTTGAGGTGGGAAAATTTGAATCAACTGAAAAATTTTGACTAAAAAATAGATTTTTTTTATTACCAGTGTATGGCCGATTATCCGAATCGACCCGTTATTCTACCTTTAGTAATACTCTTTGTATTTGTGGCGCAGTAAAGTCGTTTGCTGTAAGCAGTGGTA
The DNA here is from genome assembly GCA_941860345.1 of Chrysodeixis includens. Taxonomy (NCBI): domain Eukaryota; kingdom Metazoa; phylum Arthropoda; class Insecta; order Lepidoptera; family Noctuidae; genus Chrysodeixis; species Chrysodeixis includens. Next base: position 6,104,977 of record OW796104.1, on the reverse strand, counting down.
AAGTACAAAATTTAGTTTTTCCTCTACTTTCAATAATATTCTGATATAACTTTTTTAGGGACGCCTTTCGAGGCAGTTTCTTTTATATTTATATTCTCTCTCTTGTTCATATTAATAGTAAATACTTCAATCTTATTTATTTTTCTATTGCCTTCAAATATCGCTTTCATCTTTGTTGTTTTAACTTTATATTGAAATGCGATAATTAGTTTCATAGCGAGATTATAAAAAATACGTACAGTTTTTTACTAATATGACAAAGGCTAAATGCATAACTACTTTTCGGGTTATTAGATGGATCATGTCACTAATTTAAATTATAATTATCAAATTGGTTGACGTTTAAAATGGTTTTTTTGGTAAGGTAAACCTGTCAGTTTGGTAATTTGACAATTATTAGAGCAAGCGGAGCGGAAACTGATGTTTGCATGTGTGTATATTAAAAATGAATACATAGTCTTCATATTATTATCTATAGAAATCTAATTACAGACAGTTTTAGTCTTTATGATACATTAGTTTAACGTTCAGATTTGTATTCACGAGATTATTGGTAATTTTTAAGAAAAAAATTGACCTTTGATTTTTTTTCACGCATTTCATTTATTACTAAGACTTCGTTTGAAGTTGTCTACTATATTCTTTATTCAAAGTATTATTTCTTTCTTCTCAATACTGATAATAGAATAGCCAGAAGATGCCGTATATTAGGTTTGTCACGTTTTAAAAACGTGAGAAATGTTAAGGTATATGCGATATAAGAATACCTAAATTCATGCACGTTCGGTATGCATTAGGACAAGTTACCTTTTTTATAGTGTTGGTTTCTTCAAGATCTACACAAAAAGGTTTATCTTTATCACTTTGGAATGGTTTAACAATTGCTTTAGAGTGTGAGATTTGATTTTAAATTTTGCAGAATTTTTGTCATCTGTTTTTATACAAACAAACAATGAATAAAAATCATGCATGAAGAGTCCTAGATCGTACTGTAACCGAGTAAAAATATTATGAAATACGTCTGTTAAATTAATAATGGCTACGCTTTAATAATTATTATTATTTTTTCCGTCGTTTAAATTAAAACAAAACAGGATTGCCTTTGCTAATTTGCATCGCAAATGTACAGAAAAACCAGAGATTAAACGATTTAGACTTTTTTAGTAACTAATATTATTAAAATTTAGCTTAGTCTAAGATATTTGTGGACCACACAAATGCTTTACCCCTGCATGGCTTCGAACCTGTAATCTTTAGGCAATTGAAGTAAGTACTGTAGGTAATACGGAGTTCGGACCAATATGTACTGCGCTGCACTGTCATCAAAATGAAGTCCAAAAGCGTTTTTTTATAAATGTAGGTATATGAATTACATGCAAATTAAATTTTTTTTTTAAATAAGTACGAATACTATTCCAGATATCTATATATATCTGAGAATTTAGTTCCCACGCTCGAAATTCTTATAAAAAAACTTATTGATTTAATATATCGTTATTATTGAGATATGATGATGTTAATTAAATAATCGTTTTTATGTAAATTGATTAACCTGTTTACAAATAATGGTGTCAAAATATACAAATACCATTGATAATAGGTATTTTTTTTATTCATGGGTTTTCTACGTTGTATGTAATTGGGTATTTGAATAACAATATCGGATGAGTCCGTCAAATATAAAAAAATATTATTATTTTATATATTATTTATTTTTTCCCAAATCAACGATGGTAAATTGTTTGAAAATGAGAGCCAGTAACGTCACTTGTCAGTTAAATTGTACAAAGACGCGACGTCACACAAGATTTCAACTCACTATTGCCATCAATTTTATTTAAGCGATTAAAAAAGCTTTTGTGAAACTTATTTAAATCTCTCTCCGGGCCAATAAGACTTTTTAACCAAATAACCTATTTTTAATATAAATATGTATCTTAAAAGTCAGGCAATTAGCGCGTACGAGCTATTACTAAGATATAAAAAAACCTCTCTTAAAACTTAAATTCTAGTAATAATGTATGTAAATTAAGAAATTCTGATTCAGAGAAGTTTTAATAACAGCAGCAATACAAGTATGAAAACAGCCGTTAGACATTAGCATGGATAAATGTGCCATTAATTACAAAAAAGAACATTAAAATATTTAAATCCTATACGTTTTGATAGAATCGCATTTATTAACAAATCTTGATATAAAGTTTTATTTCACTATAGACCCAGTCGCTTTTTCTGTTTCAATTCATATAATAAGAGCTTAATTAATTTAAATAAAAATTATTTAGTATTTCTTGTTGTTTTTTGTTCTTAGTCTTGCGGCAGAAAAAGGAAGGGTTGTTTCAAACTAACTTTGTGCGTGATGAATTCCAATACTTTGCCACAGACGGATCAAACACGGGAAACGTTGTATGGCGGTTCAGGTTTAGTCAGTAAGAGTCTGACACTACCCACTTCTTCAACCGAGGAAATGGAGAATGTTCCACTGCTTTACCAAAAAAAGGTTGTTCCAAACTAACGGTTTCTATTTCAAATTAAAAGCGATGTAATATTTCCCATTATTCTACGTAAATCGGTGATTAGTCATCACCACCTATGGTGATTAATAATACCTATCATTACGCATAGTTATTGTTTCCTAATTATTTAACTTATCTAGGACTTCATTAAAAACATATTTATTTCTCGTTAATTAGCATTAACTAATCGTTTTTAATTCCTATCATTTGCGTCATAATATTACTACGTTTTTAAATTGCATTTTGTGGGAATTCTTTAATTGTTATTTAATTGGGTTGCGTCGCTAAGTGTTAATTAAATTAATTCTATGACAATGGAATTTACCGATCGTTATTGGTCTAGAAATTGTGGAAAATACTAGATTTTATTGCGGTTTCGCCTGCCTACATATCGCAGCAAAATTCTTGGAGCTTAAGTTACCTTTATACCAAACAAAATCAGTCACAGTTTTTAAACAGTTTAAGTATGAATGTTTAGACTCAAATAAAAACAATTGAAAGTTTGTATTTAAAAATTGGGCTCAAGATCCCTTTACTGTCGATTTATCACACACGACATGAAACTGTTACCTAAATTCTTTAACCGTAAAATAGTTATATTTTTTTTATTTACATGATGTAAAGTTTAGAACTGTTCGTATGTTACAGCATCATATGTTATGTGTGTTTATTTTATGGGCCCTTGCGGTTTTATGAACGGACTTGTGTGCATGTAGTTGCAAGTACGAACCCAATAACTTTGAAAACTGAATGACTGTTTCTTTCAATGTTTACATAAGTACTGAATCAGCTAAGATACCTCTAGCCAAAGGTTATGGACAACATTGTTAGGAAACTTGAATTCATTTCAATTTCCTGGATCTCCAATATTGGAATGCTCGGTCCTTATCTATATGGGAAGAGGTTCTAAAACTAGATTCATAGGTTCAATCAACTCGTCGTAAATTAGGGCAATGATTCGCATCGATAATTTTGTTAGTAAAATAAAGAGCGTTGCTTATGAACATCTTGTTTCAAAACATACTAAAGCAATACTCTTCATTACAACAACGCAGTATCTCGCAAGATTCTCATTGCTCAAAAGAAATCATGAAGAATACTTGTAGAACATTTTGGTACGGTACGGTATTTGCAATAACGAAAGAAAGAAAATTTACATTCGGCCATAAAATCACAATAAAATCAAGCGATCCGAGCCCATGTGGTGAATTTCATTTTATGTTGCGATAATAATATTTGAATATTTCTTACGAAATACAGACACTGTCCGTACATAAAGTCTAACAAGTGTAGGACTAAAGAAAAATAAAACCGTTTCCTGTTCTCGTTGATAGTCGTTTGTTTGATCTTATTGTCAAATGAATAAGTAGGTACTCATACTTAGAGACTAGGTGTCGATAATAATGTCAAAAATATTTACCTAAGACTGGTCCAACGATGAACATGTATGCAAACATGATAAGTATAATCTGGAGCCTGCGCGAGCCCTGTCGCACTTTGAACGCCACATTCACAGTCGCCACTAGATCCTTTACAGAAATCACCGATAGTATACTCGTCGACTTATCGCTCTCAACCTCTTTCGTCTTTTTACTCCTGTCTTTAAGTCTTATGACGATGTATACAAACCCGAACAAATAGAACATGCACGCTACCATGAAAACACCATAGTAACCGAAACGGCGCGTCATTATCCCACTTAGCGCGAGCCCGATAGGCCTGCTGAGAGTCAGTATGGCCGTTATGATCCCTAGCCGGAAAGTCCTCTCGGAGTCACTCGTGATGTCGGTGATGTAACTGTACACGGCCATGGTCATGGCGACGCGGCCGCCCGCCAGCGCCGGCGGCAGGCCCTCGATCAGCGCGGTCTCGTTCACCCCCACTTGCAGGAAGAACACCGTGCTCAGTATTATGCCAATAGCCGATATCAGCTTCCCTAAGATAGGCAGCACCATGAACGCCTTGCGGTTTCCCGTTCGATCGCTCCATGCGCCTACGAACAGGGCTAGGATTCCAGGTAGAGCTGTCTGAAGTGGAAAACTCCAAGCGGTCATTGACGCGACCATGGTTTGCACACTTTTCTCTTGTTCCGTATAATTGAGGGTGCGACCCTGCATAATATGCGTGCAGGTTCGCTCGTCGTAATGTAGATTTACTAGACATGATTTTTCTAAACACAAATTCTGAACGGCTAACCCGGCGAGCACACTCGGTAGCACGTAACAAACAACAAAAGGTTCCACTGTAACTTTCGATCTAAAAGCCCAGGACTCTTTGAGGAATTTTTTCAGTCTTTTGTTTAACCCCGTCTCGTTCTTGTTCTCTCCACCGAATTGTTTGTTGCACTTGCATGGTTCCACACTCACGATCTTGTCTCCGGGCACTTCGACCCGCAACGTCATTTTGACAACCGTTTACCACTTTATTGTTCATTTGTTTATTAACATAGTTTAAACTGTATTTTTTTTATTTATATTTATTTGAGTATATGGAATTATTTTGATTATTTGAATAGTATTAAATATGCGTATAATATGGTTGTTATCACAGGTGCACGTATCGGTGTCGGCGGGTGTTCGCTAGCGCGTGCGGCGGCGGATTGCGTGTGCGCGGCGGCTGCTGCCTGCGACTCTAGTTTTGTTACTGCCTATCAGCTGGCCGTTGGTACAGTTTAATTTGTACTTTATTATGTTATCACGTGGCTGCGCTAAGCAACCACTCGCGTGTTTTCAAACTTCAATTAATAATTGTAATTGATCATATGCAACATTAGAGGCTAATCGAATCTTCATTGGAACCTTAAATAAGTTCATACTATTCAGATTTGTTCTGCAACGCTCAATTAGGGATTTATATTATATAAATACGATTAAATACGGTTATTAAAGAATTCTTTTTTTATACAACAATGCAAGTACTAAATTTAAATTTAACAAAAGCTGTCATTGTTATTTCTGTTTCAAATTGTGTGTATGATACGCTCTTTTATTTGTTATTGTAAGTATACGGTATAAATTGTATTAGTACGGTATATTTTCATTAAAAAACTACGTAGTCAATGTATTTAAGATGAAAAAAAATCTGTTATACGTTATAATAAACTAATACAAAAAAATATATTTTGACAAGCATGAAGGTTAAACGTCTTTATAAGTCTTCAGGTTTCCTATATTTCATTTGTTTTTCCGTTTCATTTTCATCATACAAATAAAGATTCTTGTACAAATACCAGAGCAAATGTATCTTCCTTTGATATAAGATTAGCTTATTTCTCAATTTTGTTTATCGACAATTTTTTTTAACTTGTAATATTCTCATAGTGTTCCTATGACCCTTATTGGTCATAAATTTGAGATGCATTTTTTTTTCTATATTGGAAACCAACCTGCAATCTACCGAAGCCTATGGCACGTAGACAAGTTACAATTCTTGAACAGCCAAATCAAATTCACGTCACTTGTCGAAAATGAATGATTTCCATGGATTTGAAGTAGGTACTCTATTCGTTTCTATTAGTATTCTAATGCAATGTAACACTGCCCAGACTGTTGGCGTTAATTTATAAGCCCTAGGTCAGAAGAGATCAATTAGTAGTACAGTCGGTAATAGATCGAAGTACCAATTAATAAAAGTTTATGTCGTAGTCAAATTGTTTATGAAATCGTGAAATTTTCTTTCAAATTAAACATTTTATGTTTAGTTTACAATATAGGGAATATTCCATAACAGCTTCAGGAATTTCACATAAGAAATCTCTTGCAACTGTTCTTTGGTTGAGCATACATGTCTTTGATCGTGACAGTACTATTATTTTTCAGTGAATTTTAGAAAATTGGAATTTAGTTTCAGATGTACTTCAGCGGTAAGCCTATTTTGTCAAAGCACAAAATAAGTTATTTAATTGTAACTACGCAAAAAAGCAGCATGAAAAAAATATTTTTTTTATAAATAATTTAATCAAATTGATAAAAAAATCAGGTGTCACACTAAAATTTTTTTGAATGAGATAAAATACTTTGTGTAGATTTCAAAATACACAATCATTGTTTCATTGTTTTTAAATCTGTTCAATAAGATTTAAAGAGCTGTGCAGATTGTTCCTACGGGTTTGGTTGCATTAGTTCATTCTTATTTTTCCTTGCACCGTGGGTTCCATTAAATTTTAAGATTTTCACGTCGAAAAAAAAGCTTAGGTTTTAGGTGGGCTAGATCTCATCATTTACCCTCAGAAAGTAAATTATAAACTTGGATGTTATGATATAATTTCTAAGGATAATAATTATCCTATTCTGATTTCCACTGCGGAAAGGAATTTTTCACGACAACCATAAGCGTAAATATTATAAAAACCGTCTTATAATATATTATATAATATAATATTCCGCGACTTTCAGACAACGCCATCTAGTCTCAAACTAAGCAGAGCTTAGAACTAGATAACTGATAAACTTACTTATATGTTTCTAAATACTTATTATAGATAAATCACACCCAGACACAGAACAAATGATCGTGCTCATCACCCAAACATTTGTCCTGGATGGGAATCGAACCCACGACCTCTGGTATAGCAGTCAGGGCCACCAACCACTAGACCAATAGGCCAGTCAAAACTCAACAGAGCTGACCTCCTATAATTACTTCATAACACCCAGTCTACTGTCAAATGAGGATAATTTGACTACTTTTTTTGGGCAAAAATTTCCATTGACATTAAAGTAGTATCTACAGTTACTCCAACATTTAATATGAAAGAGTTTTAATAAAAACTCAGTATACAGTCATCGAAATACTTAATGAACTGAAATGTATCACGTATTATATGCGTTCCAATTTTTTCTTAACTCGGTCAAGATGACTGACGAAGTTGTGTAATGTGTGTATTATCAAACAAATTAGATAGATGGCTTTGACAATGACCATATTTTATAATTGAAATAATAATATTTGTTATATGTCTCAAGGTTTGGTCATGTGGAAATCTCGTAATCAGTCTATTAACTAGCTTTTTGTTTAATAGGTGTAATTTTTAATTAGATCATTTATAGATAATTACAGTAATTAATGAGCTAATTATATATCCATAAATCACGTTTACGTAATTAAGTTTTTGTAGTCCTATTGTTTTTTTTATTGATTGCATTTCCTTTAGAATGCTTTTAACTGCCAATGCAAAAAAGTTTAAGCATTTCTCATTTCTCTGAGTCTGTTTGTGCCACCATATTTCTTAAAGGGGTTTGCTTTGTTATAAGAAATGTAGATAATTTTTTGTATAAGTTTATAGGTTAAGAATTGGCTTTAATTATTTTCTTAATTTTGTTAGAAAACAATAAAAAAAACGAAAATATGCGAGTTGGCGTATCTTAACGGCGGTTGTGGAGGGTTTTGTACATTCCATTATAAATAGTTCCGGAATCGAAACGTGCAATATTGGTGGACTTATTACCTAGACCTATTTTTCAAGATCTTACTTGTCAAATTCCTTAGTCCTGGGTTAAGAACTGTGTTCTGGGTTAGTACTCCGAAGATTTTCATTTCCCATAGTGTCAAAACATGCATTATTTTTTTACGATAATTCAGATTTGATTTGAGCTCAACTTCACATGAAATTAGACCTAAGTAGATGGTTTAAATTTTAACTCAATATCCAAATGAATTTTCAGATAGTTTGAGCATTGATCACTAGCTCAGCTCAGCTCGCTAGCTCACTGAGCATTTTCGATTTCAGATTCCAATATTTGAAAGCCAGGTATCCTCTCAATCTTTTGTGTCTGTGATTTGTTTTTGATTTGTAATTTGTGCTTCACCGTTTGTTAGTAGTGTCTTAACATGATTTACAAATAACATATAACTTTGACAAACTTGCCTGCGCTAGGGATCAAACTTGCACCACGAGCTCACAATTCCATACACAGCCCCACTAGGCGGCCACTATTCATTAACTCAAAGGAACCCTAATAAATGGAAATGATGATGAACATGAATTGAGACATGAATGATGTAAAAGATTAGATGATTGCAAGGAAAACCGGCTGTCACAGCTGGATAACGGAAAAATGTTAAACATAGTTATTAAAAATGAATAATTATTATATTCTCCCTATTATCCGCACGAAAGGGATAACATCGGATTACATTTTCTTTATCCTTTGCACTTTGGATCAATGTCTAGGTATTGTAAGCTGACGGAAAACAGATTGCAAGATTTTCCGTGAGTGTCCTCAGCTTTTGATTACATTGTCGTTCTACCAGTTATAAGAGCCATTTCACACGATTCGTTGAATTGTCAAAGGTTCGACAGCAAATTGTGCAAATCAACAGACATTTTTGTTAAAAAATATCTTCAAATACACGCTCTTGTATCAACTATGATAAAAGTATTCGCCAGGACAAATCAAACGAGCCCAAACTCGATAGTGATCTATCGTTTTAATGCGGAACTCTTATGGCTATTTTACATGAAAATTTCAGCTTAATCCGAATCTAAGAGGTGGGTCTACACTGGGAAGTAATTAAATTAGCAAGATTTGTTTACGGACAAAGGGACAGGTGAAACTAAACAAAGGCTTGTGAGAGAAAAAAATGAACGCATAGCTCGATGTGTATACGTAAGTAGTACATAAAACAACAATACATGCATCATCATCACATTGATGCGACGGTGACGCAATATATGGTGTAGGCTGGCTGGCATCCCATGTACATTATACAAAATTTTAATTTTACACATTCAATCCTTATGTGAGAGAATCGAAGCAACAAATAGTTAAAAAAACCTATATTTGAAAGTATTACTACACTTCCAAAAGTGGAAATCGACATGTTGACGACGTATCAGCTGTTTTTGAATCCTATGAATCAGCGCAATCGATTGACAATTGTTTAACATATTATTCTACATTTTATTATCTGTACAGAATGTTCAAAGTACAGAAAAATAACCGACAATCGAGTGAAACTAACATTCACTTCAATTGTTATGTTACGACTACTTGTACTATAAGTTCCAAGTCTAATACTTTTCTAGAAATTACAAAATTTGCCATAAAAATACAGGATGTTAAAATAAATTGTTGAGTAAGAAAATATTATATCAGGTGAAAGGATATTTTCCACATGTCTTGGTAACAATATAACCTGATTACATGATTCCTCTATATCGTTTGTCACAAACACGAGATAGAAGCATTCTTATGCAAGAAATGTATTATTTTTGTACCTGTTACTTGTTATTTGAGATTTGGTTTTGATGGAATTATTGCTTGGAGTCTTTTTGTTCTGTGACTGTCTTTAATCATTTGGCATTTGTTTTTTTGAAATTAGTGGACGGCTGTTAATACCGTTCATTATATCAGTAAGAAAATGAAAAACCAATCAGATATTTTTAAGTTTAGTACCTAAACTTTAAGCAGATATATGTAATTACTCTACACCAGAGGTTTTTAAGCTAGTCATGGAAATCTACACTACGCCTTTATATCGAAAAACATGTACTTCTTAAAACTATTATATCCTTGAAAAATAATGTTAATTATCACTCATCAATTATAGAGGATGGAAGAAACATCATCATAATACATAACATAGAAAACTGCTATTATCAGGAGCTCCATCACCGATAAAACTTAATTAGTAGTTTTATAACTTCAATGCAGTATTTTTACTTCTTTTCCCAGAAATGATATTTATAGGTACTTCAATCAACTTCTTAAAATGTAGAACAAATTAATTTGGTTCATACAAATTATTTCTCAATGGAAGTTAACTCTAGAAGTTAATGGATCATTCATGATTCGAAACGTTGAACCACATAATTTTTGTATACCTAGGTGTAGATATGCAATTCCGAGAATCGGAAGAAAAACGCCATTAAAAGGTATTAATTGCTTAACACGTCCACTGCGTAAGCAAATCGGTGCTACCTGTCATTATGGCGTTACGAGATCGAAAAGTATTCGTATGGTGTCCTTCCGTAATGACGCCACGAGACTTTTTAGATCTCGTACGTATTGTTCCCTTTAAACCTTATTTATTTTATGAATATCGCTTAATTTTGTGTTTTCTTTGTGTGTACCGGTAAACAAAGAATGTATCTTCTAGGTTTAGGAGCCGCCCGGAGATAGCAGTAAAATTGAATAGATAATTGCCAAAATAAAATTACGAGAACTTTAGAATCTCGTAATTGCACTATTTGAAAAAAAAAACGAGTGTTTTTGGATCTCGTAACGCATTGGTTGATAAAAATCGATAAATTAATAGTGATGGGAAAAAAACAAAACTATCGAAAGAATCCCAAATGGTAAAACAGAACCCTATTACAAAGACTCCGCTGTCTGTCTGTCTGTCTCCAGGCTGTATCTCACAAACCGTGATAGCTAGAAAGCTAAAATTTTCACAAATGGTAATACCACAAACAAAGTCAGGCAACGGCAAAGGCAGACAAAGTCGCAGGCAACAGCTATTTGATCATAATAAAATAAAAAAATCGTTTTAGAGAACAAAACCAAAGAGGTTATTAATAAAAGATTCTCTGGCAAACACTGAGCACCGTTTACCTCGAATTTACAAACGAGACTATTTTTAACAGTAAGAAATTTTATGATAACATACATACAGTTATTTCATGTAATGTCCCGCAAGATAGAGTCTAAGTCGAGATCAAGAGGTATTTGACGACTACAAATACTCCGCAAATGTACGACGTAACTGGATGAATGCAGAGGAGAATTTGAATCTATATCGTACCGGAGGCGTAGCTCAGTTGGTAGAGCGCTCGCTTAGCAGGCGAGAGGACCTGGGATCGATACCCAGCGCCACCATCCCATATAACACGACACAATGCTTTTGCTTTTTTAAATAATAAATTTATTTTATTTTTTAATAAAATTTTGTAGTATATACTAATAACTACGTCGCATATTACAATGTCGCCTCCCTATGTCTGACTGTGTGTTCCTACGTAAGCTTAGTTCTTTGAGACTACGCAGTGAATTTTGTGCAGTTGTTTTTACCAACTCCAAAAAGGAAGTTCTCAATTTGTAGGAATCTTTTTATACAATTTATGTAAAAAATAAGATAATAACGTAGAATGTTTCAAGAGGAACGTTTATATATGTATAATACCTTAGTTACACACCTATACGAAGCTGGAGCAGGTCGTTATCTATAACATGTATGTATTTAGAAATATAAGTAAGTTTATCAGATGTCTAGCTCTCAAGTTACTCTCGTATGCTTAATTTAAGGCTAGATGGCATTGTGAGAATGACGAGGAATATATTATTTATATTTATTTAAGAAAACATTAAAATTTATAGAGCATTTCAAATATTTTTCAAAGATACATTTTCTCTATTTCTATCATTCATGCCATAAATCCCATCAGTCAAGTACTGTTGCCCCATAACCGCTGCCCAACCAACCATAGAAGACCCCTACACGTTCCCATGGCTGCTTTTTATTGCTAAACGTATTAAGATCAGGTTAAGGTTGCCACTGAAATGTAATCTATCACAACCACATGTACTTATGTACGTGCTTTAAGAATATGCAATTTATTGTATCGGTTCGAACTTGGCACGTATTCGCGAGCCCTAAATGTTTGATTCCTTGGAGGTCGTTAGAAAGCTGGTAACCTTTCAATTATGTAGGTCCAATGACCTGGTAGTGTCTTAATATTGAATGAACAAACGGACATAAAGGAAAGTTAACTAACCATGTACTTTCAGGAAAATAATCGCTCTATTTCAAAGTACCTACATCTAGAAATGAATAGTTTGTTTTCGAATGTGTATACTATGAAACAGTGAAAGTGGAGAAGTTTCTATAACAAAAGTTAAAAAACACTTCCAGATTTAAAAAGTTTTATCGTAAACGTAATAGCTTTACTGCACCTAAAGACTAAATTTCTTCTTTCCAAATGCCAAAATAGTTCCAAAATCAAAAGTTTGTATCAAAGATCATTCACAAGTTTTTCCTTAACACAAAAATTGCTGAACATTCTACTCCGATGAAACCCATTTGTTTGGGTATGTACGAAATACACGAAAATCAATGAATAATTTATCTAATGATTGAAGCGATCTCCTTATTTCTTCGTATTTGTAATGCCTTCGGAATGCCCAAAATATAACAAATCAAATCCGATTGCTTTTACGTACGATTTTTCTATATTCAGCGAAAATGTTTTTTTTTAGGTAGGAACCGAAAATAACTTATTAACTGGAATTATTTTAAGGTTTCGGTTTTAGTTATCGTGGCAAATTTCGTCGGAAGTATTTTAATAAATCATTTATTTGTGTGTCTTGGTGCTGTTGTGGTTCTATGTATGGATTTGTATGTACAAGGGGTAGGTAAGTAGGTTCGATCCCCAGCGCAGGGAAGTACCTATGTGACTTTTTCAAAGTTAGGTACTTTCTTTATTATTTTAAGATACTACTGAACGGCAAAGGAAGGAAAACTTGGACTCCAAACATTGGAATCTGAAATCGCCAATCCGCAGTGAACTAGCGTGATGATCAATACCCAAACCTATGTATTAGGTTTCATTGTCACTGTCATTATTTTCATCATCATAATACTACAGTTTTTTAAACGTTTTTTCCCTAGTATAACAGCGACAGAAACAAATTTGTGAAATACTAACCTCCTTCTGAACTAGATAGATGATACACAGGTACACTACTCTCCATCAATACCTGCAGTATTTTAAACAGGTAGGTATAAAAATGGCTTAATTTAAGAAATACACATATCAAAACGAAGAAAATTTAATTGTATTTCATGACTGAGCCACGATACTAAGGCCTGTTGCATTTGTGGCGGCAACGAGTTGACGCGTGAAATTCGTATTACGATTTAACAGGCGTTTCATCGGACCATCGGTTTAGTTCACTCAAATCAAATTATGATCCGATTTCCAAATTATCTGGTCATCACGTTCCGAACAATCGTTGTTTAGATCATCAAATTATGCGTCGTGAAATATGAAAATTGAATTATAGGCTTTAGAGACAGTCAATTTGGATTAAATTAAAATGATAATTATTGTAACTTTTGTGGAGGCAAAAGTTAGTAGAGTTATAAATTTTACTACTTTAGTATTTCGATAATTAAAACTAAATAATTTGTAATAAATGAATGATTTAAATCTTTATCAAACTTTTAGGGTCTGGCGCAAAAAAATATATTATTATAATTATATTTAATGCACTAAGACGTCTAATATCTTACGTTAAATAAAAAAAACGTTTTACGGAAACTATTTCTTTTTCCTATTCGGTAAGCTTTTCAAATCTTGCTCATCTTAAATGATGTATGACGTAAAATACCGCACCTATGACCAAACATTGGCATTTTACTTATTAAAGACTAGTTTAGGTGGATCACCTCCCGCATAATAATAGCAAGTATCAACACTCTCATGCTGGCCTAAGAAACAAGTTTCCGTGATGATTTCGGTGATACACGGCCGATCGCTCAGTCGTGAGACGTATTTATAAACAAACGCACTTGTGTAGTTAGAAATAAGTGGTAATATGCAATAAACATAATGAGCAAAACAAATGAAAAAGGTATCGAACTCGCGCCCAACACAGAAGTCATTACAAATGGAGTGCACGAAAAGAAAAACAATGAAGAACCTATAACGTGTGGTCGAAGAGTAAGAAACTTCTTCAGTTTCTTCACTGTTGAACCATTTTTACTGTGTTATATCATACCAATCGCGCTATCAGGTTTGGCAGTACAAAAACTTAACTTAGAAAAGGCATGCCGCTCAGATTTGATGTTTTCAGAAGAGGTCTGTAGCAGAGCCATTGCAGGTACTTTTGATGAAAATGATACTATGGCCAATTATGCGCAGGGAAATGCAACAATACTCGTTGCTGAAATGACCGCATGGCAGAGCCCATTGCAGAGCAGTATCCCAGCCATCGTTATTTTGAATGTTGGAGCTTGGAGTGACAAGACAGGGAACAGAAAAGCCTTGATGCTTATACCAATTCTGGGAGAAATTATATCTTCGTTTGGTCTGCTCTTAGCAACTTATTTCTTTTTGGATTGGCCGTTGTGGGCAACTGCGTTAATTGAAGCTCTTCCTTCGTCCTTAACCGGAGGTTATGCTATAGCTCTGATGGGCTCGTACAGTTTGATTGCTGACACTACATCAGTCGACTCAAGGACCTTCAGAATTGGATTGGTTGGAATAATTGTAACTCTAGGTGTTCCTTTTGGAACGTCTATCAGTGGAGTGTTAACTGAAGCTGTTGGTTACTATGGCATATTTGGAATCGATCTTGCTTTATACGTGATTGCTTTTATATACACGTACTACAGGATTGAAAATGTTAAAACTGTGAAGCTAGAAGGGACCTTTTTGGAGAAGGTTTTGAACTTCTTCCACCCCAGGAATGTGTGGGATACGATATCTTTAGTGTTTACAACTCGAGGGAGACAGTTGAAACAAATTATTCTAGTCATTTGCGCTCATATTGTCATCATGGGACCTGTTTTCGGTAAGATTGCAAAAGTTTTTGTTTACATATAGAATATTTATAATAATTATAAGTTGTTGTACGAATAAAGATAAAAAAATGGTTCTTTTAATTGTTATAATTATTGATAAGACTATTTTTTTGTTCAAATTTAATTACCTAATGTCTATAGTTCATTAAAGGCAATTAAGTACGAATGTTAATTTAAATGATTACTGTTTTAATTCCCTATCAAGCGGAATCAAACAGAAAACCTTGATTCACAAAAAACATAATTATGGGTAGAATAGAATATTTTTTTAAACTAATACTTATCAATAAGAGTTATCATCGTTAGTACATCACAAGCATACAAGCATCGAACTACAAATAAATACATATTCAAATTATGATATCTATATCGGAGAAAAAAAAATAGAAACTCGTACACAGCTGGTTTAAGGCTGAGTCAGCAGCTGCGGGATGTTCGTAAGAGTTACTGCAACCCCGGCATTCAAATAGCTCCAGGAGGAACATAGTGGGTTTTAGTCAGTAAAAGTCTGACACTCCCTCCCGCAGCGCCCACAGCGGGCGGGGTCATTTGATGATTTCCCACAAAATAACTCTAGACTCAGCAACAGAAGTCGGGACTCAAAAGCAACAAATTTGAATGTGTACGTTCAGTTGTTTAAAAAATGATTGAGTTTACCGACTTTTGTTTCTGGTCGTACAAAGCCAAGAAAAATTATTATTAACTAGCTGACCAGGCAGACTTCGTACTGCCCCAATCGATAAATAAAAAAAAAAGTCGCACCTTTTAAACCTTCCCTAGGCCTCCACGAACAATTCAAGACCAAGATGAGATAAATCCGTTCAGCCGTTCTCGTGCTTTAGCGAGACTAACGAACAGCAATTGATTTTTATATATAAGATTTTTCCTTTTTTTTTTCAGGGGAAACGGCAGTTCTCTTCTTATACATGTTAACAAAGTTTCATATGGATGTTGTAGACTTCAGTCTTTTTAGCACCTACTCCATTCTCATGGGGACTGCAGGTTAGTACAATTTACTACCCGATTAAGTTCAATACGGTATCTTATTTTCATCAAAATCTGAACAATTAGGTGAAGAGAATATTACATTAAATCAATTAAGGAGACAATCCTTAATACAGAACTACGAATAGCAATATTTGTATTACCTAACTGAATTACAAATTATAGAGAAACGATATGCAAATTTAACGCCTACACTATGGCATCAATTTCATTGGCAGTTTATGTGAACTAAGACGTAAATTACTATCGTAGGTGGTTTTCAAATTATACCTAAAATAGTCAGTAATATTAAACGTAGCCGAAAAAGTTTTGGTTCGAAAGTGTAGGTACCGCTTACCTGATTTATAGAGCGCTATTTTAACCCTCTTATTCTCAAATGTTCTTAACTATAAGATGTTTTTAAAATTCTACCTCAAGTTACTTTGCACATTCATGTTAAAGGGGCAGCATGAAACTAAATAACATGTACTTGAAACCGATTGAAATTTTTTAATATACTAACAACCGTAAGCAAGAATCCCATGGTAAAATATTTCCCTTAAGTCTTATGCAGTTATTATCACTACGAAATAAAATTTATAGAGAAAGAAAGGGATTTTAAGAAATCGTTCTTGGACTTGGTTATTCTTCATACAGCTGTATGACACTACACTATTATTATAAAAGTGTCTGTGTGTGAAAATAAGTGTTACATTTATTGCTATACAATTCCTCCTAGAGAAAGCAATAGTGTGAACAGTTAAGGTAGTGTCTGACACGTGTGTCACAATAAGTTAGTGTAATAACGTAAAAGTTTATTCCTCTTGACATAGGCAACACTTTTATTACGATGCAGTAAGATTGCTTTTTCCTATTCCAAAATGAACTAAAAATTACGTCCATGTTTGGTCTCATCTAGGTACTTAATAATATAGGTATGTATACAATAATCATTATTTGAAATAGGATGTTATACCACATAGTTTTGTAGTAACACATCATTATGTGATGCGATCATTTGCGGTTAAACCAGCCTTGCAAACTAATTTGAGTAGGACTTGGAGCAAAAAAATCAATTCTATATTTTTTTCCTGATACTTTGGTCACGTGACCCCAAAGTATCTATAGCCCGTAGGCAGTTGTGCTTTTGTTCGTCAAAATTTGGCCTGGAAAAACAATTGATTTGATTAATTGTGGACAATGTTTATTAACATTGTCGCCTTATATTGGAAGGAGTAAGTGATACTATGACGTCTGATAGGAGAGTGGAAGAAAAAACGTGTTGCACCAACCCAAAATAAAATGGGATAAGGTCAGGAAGATGATGATGATTGTTGGCTTATACATGAGCAACGGGATCTCGGCTTTAAACCCTGACTCAGGTCATATTATTATATAGTTATCTACTTAGGTTGTCACGTGTAATATAATATGGACAGAGACAATTATGGAAAAAGAGCAGTCGGATAGTGACACGTAGAAAAAAAAAGTTACCTGCATTAGAAAAAAAAGAACTAGTATTCCACCCAAATCATTGAGTATATAGCCTTGATTTTGTCGGAACCCTTTGTGATCCAAAAAAAAAATCTAAAGGAGTCACAAGAAAACCATTCAATTAACTGAAACTAAAGGTCGCGGAGTTGGTAACCAGCTGATATCATATGGATAACATTACTCTCCTTGACGTTTCAGGTTCGGCAGTCGCTGTCACGCTGTTTAGTAAGAAGCTGAAGATGCATGACAGCTTCCTCGGCATGATAGCTACAGCCTGCAAGACTGTCTCAGCTTACATCTATGGGTTAGCCGCGACCAGAGCATGGTTGTACGCTGCCCCAGTCTTCGACTTTTTTGGAAATTCCGGTGCGATAGCTATCAGGTCTCTTGGTACCAAAGTTGTGGATCCCGATAAAGTTGGTGAGTAGATTTGGGTATTTATGGTTGATTGTTGGTTGATGTAAGATGCTTAGCAAATTTTGTAAAGTAAAGGATTTAATATCGAAGAAATAATTAATGATGGCTCTAGGGATAGGTAAGTGGAAGAAAAGCAGGGTAGCTTTTAGTAGAAAGGGTATATTATATAAACTTGCAATCTTAAGCCAGCCAAGACTAAATGTAGTAAAAAGTGCAGGAAATCTCTCAAACAAGGAAGTGACACAATAGGCGTTAACAAAAAACGATCGCTTTTTTTTTAATAAATATTTTGCCTTAAAATTATTGTTGGAACTTGTTCAGATATCTTAATTTTTAGTAATTATACTAAGAAATTCGTAAGTCAGTGTTTTAATTAAACGTAATTAATTTAAGAATGGGGTAAATTAGCGTAAAAGCACAGACTAGTACGAAATTATATTAAACTAGCTGTGCCCGCGACTTCGTTCGCGTGGTTGTCGAAACAAAACAACATCGTTTAGATAAGAGTAAGCTATATACATATACCTTGGCGTGAAAAAAGATGACGAACTAAGAATATTATTAAGTAAAAAATGTACTACCTAAGCTTTAAGGTTCCTATTATTATTTTAAGAGTTTTTTTTTTATGTCACAGCTATGGGTTAACATTCAAAACTCACTGAGATAAACTGGAAACTCTTTAAAATAGATTTTTAAAACTACTTGTTATTACTAAAAATACAAAAGTGGTAAATGAGATTATAGTACCTAAATTAATTGAAATAGAAATAGCGTAATATAAAATATAGTAAATCATTTACCGTCCAAACTATTGTTTTTGTTTATTTTGAAAAACAATTTTATGTTGAAAAAGCCAGGTACTTCATACAATACTTTTGTACTATCAAAAACGATAGAAGAAAACTAAAATATGTTTGTTTAGTAAAATTTGTATTTAAAAATGATTGAAAAATAAATTCAAAAAGTGTACGTCGAAATGAAATTTGAACTTGAAGTGAAAAAATACGAAACTCGCAATTCTCGAACCCGGCTATTTTAATTGCTGTGTTGTATGCCAAATAACAATGTTAATACATATTAATGTAAAAACATAAAACCATAGCAACAGTATTTTGGTCGCTATGGTGACTCGTACACAGCTATGGTGACAGTAGAACAGTTACGAAAATTCGTGATTGATCACCCCCTGTATTATAGGATAGCACAATAATATATAGTAATTATGTTAGCCCGACCTTCAGCAATAATATATTATAATGGTGTCAAATCTTAACACCGCGATTCAGAAAACGACGAAATTTGCACAACGCCATCTATCGGATTTGGAAATTAACTATCAACATTAGTTCTATTTTTTGTCATAAGATGTCGTTGCAAGTACTACACTGAATTGCGTAACGTAATTATTTTACTCCTTGAATTCACTAAATTAATCACATCTTTTGGTAGAGTGAACCGATTTAGATAAAACAAAAACGAAATATTATTCAATATATTGCCTTTACAAAAAAATAATAATAATTGAAATCCAATAATGCATTGACCTTTAATGAGCCTGATGGGGGAGGGACTTTCACCTCTCCTCCCTCCCCCCCTGTATCGGTTTCCGGGATGAAAAGTAGATATGATCCTTCCTCGGAGTAGGTACTATAACCATACCAAGTTTCATCAAAATCCGTTCAGTAGTTTTTGCGTGATTCGCGTTCAAGATACAGACAGACAGACAGACAAAAATTTTTTTAATTGCATTTTATACTTCAGTATCGATAATAAAACGCCCCCCACTCATTTTTTTTTAAATATCTTCAATGTACAGAATTTGACCCCGACCATTTTTATTATAGTATAGATTAAATTGAAATAGAACTACTATTTGTAAATGAAATTTCAGCTTTGGTCATGTCAGTGGTGAAACGAATGCATCTCGGCTTTTAAACTATTAAAGGTTGATAATTACAACTGAGGTCTTTAACCGACGTAAAAGTCGAGAAATTACATTAGAAGCATGTATGTGTAATTATTAAATCATGTGTGCGTCTGTGTGATGTGAATGTCTGTATGTGTGTATGTTTGTTACCTCTTCACGTCTAAAAGGCTGGACTGATTTTGATGATATGAACTTAGCATACGTGTCATTGAGACAGATAGATGCGTAAAACTTTACACTATATAATGATGATGTATTATATGTATGCATTCGTTCATATGTCATGCAAAATCTTGCCATAATTATTCTTATGAGATATGGGAAGAAAACATTCGTTCATTTCCCAAACACAATTATTTAAGAGCGATTTGTATATTTCCAAATTGTGTAAGCACTTTTAAAAATGTTACTTGAGTTCGTATCTTTCTATTTATGTTGTATCTAAACCATACTTTACTTAATTTCTTTTTTCATATAAATATCTTTGCTAAACATAATGTTATAGCAATAGGAATCTACAAAGAAGTTTAACATTCCTAAAGCTTTTTTGTCGATTAGAACGAAGTTAGTTAAGCGGACAAATTTTAACAAAAATCCATAAGTTATGTTTTTATAATGTTGATGTCAGACTCAAGGCGAGATAACTATTATTATCATACATATATAAAAAGGCACGACAACCGGATTCTCAACGAATGATTAAGCAAAACATTGTGTGTGTGAATCCTTTAATAATCTTGATTTAAAACTTGTAACATACTTAAGACTACTTGAATGAAAAGTGTTTGTTGTGTATTCTGTAGCTTCGTTAGTACGATTACTTGATAAGATCAAATTTGATATTTTGATTGTCGTTGTCATTTCTTGATTTGTGTTTAATAGTTATTATTATAGAGCTAGTAACAAATATTTTTGATTCTTTTACTATTAGAGCTTTGTTTCGCGATATATCGTAAATCTCCAATACCTGACGTCTTTAGCTTCCAAAGTCGCTTGACTGTAAACATTTCCGTAAAATTCGTACGAAGTTACGTATTTCAGAAAATAAAAATACAGTAAAATTCGTACAAATTTTTGTACATGTTTCGCAGTCAGTTGTCGCTTTATCGCTCCGTAAGTAAGGCCACAGTCACTTGTTTTAAAAATTGGGGAAAGCCTTTCACTTTTTCAACCCCAAAAGTAAAGCATAATCCTTAAATATTACATGCTCAATAATAAAAATAAACCAGCCCGGCCGTGCCACTGCTGGGCACAGGCCTCTTTCCATATAGGTAAGATTTGAGCATTGGTCACCACGCTAGCTCACTGCAGATTGTCAATTTCAGATTCCAATATTTGGCATCCAGGTTTCCTCTTAAAATAATTAAAAAACATAACTTGCAAAGAGTCACATTGGTACTTTCCTGTGCAAGGGATCCTTTGCACGACATTCACACAAATCTATAAAAAGAACCGCAATACCACCACGACCTTTTAGATACTTACCTTAGTAAAATGTAAGTAAAATACGAAAGACGTTCAACCTCATTTCGTCTAATTCCTTTTAAATTCTTGGCCTTACGTAGTCTGGCATTGGACGTCGGATTGTGAGTAAACTTATTCACTGCTGACTTGCATCTCACATCGTTTTCCGACGAGATTTTATCAAAATGATTTTCAAATGAAAATATTTCTGCACCTCAATGCGTTTTACCCATTTTACAAATGGTTGAAAAATGAGTCGTTTCATTCATGCTTTATTGAAATTGAACGGAACGTGTTTGATGTATTTTTACAATGTTTCTGCCATTTTCAAACAGTTGAACAATGCAGGTATCGGCACTTATAGGTGTATTTTTTGAGGAACTTTTAGTTAAAATGCCATTGTTACCTATACAATTATTTTTAACGGTAAAAAGCTGATTTGGTGGCATGATCGTTTGCAAATATTTAGGAGACACATTGATGCCAAGAGCTCAACAAGTACAAGAGATTATTATGCTCCTATTTACTTTTTATTTCATACGAATTTTAAACAATTGGAACACGATTGTATATCATATACATTGTATACGTTAGATCATTTTGTCTCTATGTTTGAACAGTCATAATGTAATTATAAGATATCAATCAAAATAATTGATCACGTTTTTGTTTGCGAATACTTCAACCTCTATAAAAAAGTCAGATATGTCTAAATAATAAATTCGTAGACACGTAACCACCGCGTTGGGTATTCCAGCTTTACTTATATTCCCCGATCAGTCGTAAAATAAACTGTTACACAACCTTTTCTTTTTTAAGACTGAGATGAAATGTGTGATAATATGTGTAAAGTGTCTAAGATGATAGATAGATGATGATGATGATTTAAGTAACGTTTTTTGGGCCAAGTTCAAAGTAGTTCTTAATGTAGAGTTTTGTTACTCGGACGGATTACTAGTAATGTAGTTAACTTAACCATTGTAATTATTTGGGAAATCCCTATCGAAAACTTACAAATGGGTGTGGTAGTATTTTTTTATGGTACCAAATTTAGTTATCATTAAAAGTTATAGTTATAAAGAAGTATACAATTACATACTTTTGATTTGCAGTATAGTATAGTAGTAGTAGTAGTAATATAGTATTTGCATATCTACTAGTATGTCTGATAGAAGTTCCTCCTCCAATGTCTTTGAAAATGAGTTAAATGCTCAAAAACGCAATAGACATGTTTCATACGTATAACCGCATGTAAAACAATACATGTAGATTTAAGTATAGTTTTACTATTTCTACTCTAAATTGGTCGTTGCATTTTATGCATGAATGAATTATTATGATAATCAAATCAACAAACCTTCCCAGCAGATTTAAAGAAGAATAAAATACGACAAAATCACTGACAATTACAATAATTATAACTATTATTTCTTTTCAGGTAAAATGTGTTCGCTGATCGGTTTTGTGGAAACTTTGATACCTGTCATATACATACCGTTATACAGCAAACTGTTCTCGAACACCCTGTACGACTTCCCCGGAGCAGTGTACATACTAGGGGGGACGATGACAGTACCAGCCTTTATTATATTTATGTGAGTATCTGCATTTCATAGATCATCATCATCATCCTCATCATCAGCCCGTTGCAGTCCACTGCTGGACATAGGCCTCTCCCAAGGTACGCCACTAAGCCCGGTCTGCTGCTTTATGCATCCAGTCGCTGCCGGCCCTCTTGAGTAAGTCGTCCCGCCTTCTGGTCATAGGACATCCCACGCTACGTTTACCAAGACGCGGTGATCATAAATGTCGTTCAGTTGTTTTTTACTGTTATTAAATGGCCAGTTAGGGGTTCAAAATTGTTGATTTATTTTTGGTTTTGAAACGTGGATGTGGGAAAGTCTTTTAAGTGAAAAGTTAAAATAGTCTCGTGTTTATTTAACTAATGGAAAACAGTTTTCGTATTCAAATAGTTTAGAATGACATAAATTACCTATTCATTGCCCATTAAAACCATTAATTTCACAATGAAAATGACTTAAAAAAGAGTTTGACTTAAAACCAATAAAAAACAATTTAAATGTCAAAAGAACTCGAAGCCTCAAAAAGGTCGAGGTTACAACATAATTACAATACATGACGGAATTCAGTCTGGCCTGTGGTTTTATCATAAAGAGATATTCTTACTTATAGCTCACGTCACTTCAAATTGATCACGTTATTCGGTCAAAGGCCGCCTCATGGACAGTTGTTGTGTTCGATTTGATTTCTAAAACGCTTGGTATTTGTTTTTTAATGGTATGTAGGGCTATGGTGCTTGTATTATTGGCTCTATGAAGTACTATTTTTTATACCTTCTTGTTGGTTTTCCGACTTAATAAGAGTTCGAAGTGATTTATGAACATTAAATTTTGTAGATAAGATATTTTGTAGATAAGATATTTTGTTTAATATAGTAAAAAAATGTCTGCTACTCAGATATGGGCAGGGATACCTAAGACATTTATTAGAATACGTTAAGATTAAAAATTTTAAAATATTAATTGGTAGTCCTAAAGTATACATTGGAAGAGGCTTTTGCCTTGCAGTAGAATATGTAAATACTACCATATTGTAATACTAAAGTAGATCTTTGTGTGTAAGATGGCAGTAAAAGTCGTATCCTATAAATATTACAGGACTTCATTAATTTCTTTTTTCACAGAGCCCTGTATATTATGCACAAGAAACAGCTGCGAGATCAAGTGCAGAATCCGGATGAAAAGGAGAAATACTCACATGATAATATTGTTACTACATTATAGAACCGTAAACATAGTTAAATGTATTATAGATTTTAAAGCGATTATACTACAGTCCATTTTTGATTAACGCTCTGATATTCTGTAACTCTACTACCAAGTCTTAAAGTAATACCTATATTGCTGTGGTGGAAGAGAGACGCCGCTCTATGCCGTGTCTAGCTGTCACGCTTCCACAACTGCAATAATATAACTCTAAGGCCCCCGTCATACAGTATTGAATTCAGAATCTGAGAGTCGGTTCTTTATTGCAAATATCAAAAAAAGTAGGTAAGTAATAACTGCCTTTAACGTAAAAGTTGTTTGGATTGAAACAAAGAACAGACTTTCAGATTCTCCAGTGTATGAGGCCGACCTTAGACGTAGCGGTAGGCACTTTGTAATATGTATTTACCCTAAGGCACTTTTAAAAGTAAAAAACACTGGTGAGTTTGCCGTGTGATATCATCATTCTCATCACATGCGATTGGGTTTTTTATGAATCAAAGCAATAGATACCTACCTAAAATATCTGATTTTTTTTTTTTTTAATCATAAATTGCTGTATTATTTTCTACGGTTCATTTCTTTATGCCAGTAATATTATGATATAATTTATTATTTTTTCATTGTACAGTAAGATTTGTTATAGATTTAGGGTTATATTAAGAAGTTTAAATTGCCATTTAATTTAAGGTACACTAATATTAAGAAACACTTAATTGTATGTTGATATTAGTGAATTAAACGGGTTTTTTAAATGATAAGGTATTTTGTTTTTTTGAGTTATAAGGTTTGTGCTAAATATTGGATTGCTTACCAGTAAACCAAGAAAATCATTTAAGCGAATAAGTGTGTTGAGAATAGTTGAGATGCCACCCTCATGATTCAGCATACATTAATATTAAAATATGTAGTCAAGTAAACAAATTATTTTTTTAATATTTATGGTGTGATAACTTAAATATTTTTTTACTTGTGAAATTAAGACTTGTGAAACTGCGTGAAATCGCTTGTATTAAAGTAACAACAGGCAAGTCTTTTTCAACCAGCACCAATGAAACTTTTTCAAAGTACATATAGTACTTTAATTATTCTAAGTACACTGACAAACGGTAAATTAAAACATCGTGAGGAAACCTAGATTTCAAAGATTGGAATCTGAAATCGCCAATCATCAGTGAACTAGCGTGGTGATCAATGCTCAAACCTTCCCTATATGCGAAGAGGCCTGTGCCCAGCAGTGGGACGTATATAGGTTGGTTTATTTTATTTTATGTGTACATGAATGATCTAAGTGATACGTGACAGTGCATTGGTATAGTTGCCAATTCTAGCGGCTGTACTATAAATTAGTATATTATGAAACAGTTGAGAAATACGCGTGTAGTGTTGATTTGTAATGAAATAGACTCTGGAGTTATTGACTGACGTTGACGTAAACAAATGAAGCTAAATAAGAAAAATAAATCAGCACTTATATTTATAGAGGATTTGCGGGAATTTTAATTACCGAAAATCTTAGAAAATAAATTTCAAAATTTATTTCGAGAGGCGAACTAATACCATTTTATAAGTGGATGTGAAACAAAAAATAACAATTATTATTAATAATTTCACAATTTTGAAACCATAAGTTCTTATATCGATTTAAAGATCTCTTACTACAAAATAAACGTTCTAGTAAATATTGTAAAGGAAATAGCAATGTCTACACTGTGTATTGTGCTAAGACGATGACAGAAGGCGTATATTGTATCACTATTAACAATATACGCTTTCAAACATAAAAAAATATATCTTATTAAAAATAACTATCGGATTCATAATTATAATTATGTTAACGATTTACTCTCGCGTATGTATTGGGAACATCCGACTAGTTTAGGGCCCAATTAAAGTCCTTAATCATGATCAAGACGAGCTTAATCATGAGCTGACGCGGCGCAGCGGCGGAGTCGAAATGATACATTATTATGTATGTAATTTTTCTAGGCCCTTGCAATAGGCAGATGAGGATGCTTTTGTGGTTTTAGTCGGTAAGAGTCTGACACACCTCCCCGTCGACCTCAAATGGCGCGCGGCGGATAGTTTATAAGGATTTCCACTGGGTTACCAAAAAAAATGTTACAACGCCAGCAAAATGTATCAAAAGTATATTATTGCATATTTGCTTAAACATTTCGGGATCCTTCCTAATTACTAATTAGGGTTAAGTTACAATGTAACATGATGGCTGATTTATGCAGGCCGCCTGCCTAAACAGGTCAATTCGTAACCGTTGGTGCAACTGCAGCCCCACTTTCTTCGAAAACCAGGCCCAGACGGTGACCTAAATTGTCAAATTTCGGCTGCCTGTAGTTTATTGATTTTGTAATAATAATGAATGATGATGGACCTTTTTTTTCTCGTATTTAATGTGCATTGCTCGTTGCGCGGTCAGTACGTGATAAATGATTATATAAGTTGGTTTGTACGCCCTTAAATATGTAAAGTGAGATTGTATCAATTATATACGAATAACAATTGGAGTGCCTTCCTAAAATTACTATCTGATGCAATTATTTTTCTACATAAAAAAACTTTAGACAAGTTTAATACCACATATTTTGCTATACGAACAATGATAAAAAAAAGCTAAACCAAACAAAACTACAAAAATTACATTACCTACATATAAGGACCTTTATACATAACAAAAAAAAAACGTTCAACACAGATGAGCTATCAATAAATAAATAATCTACCAAACCAACTTACTAAACAAGAACCGTCTTATAAAAATTCTCACGGCAACAGGCTTACAAGTAAAACAAAACCAAATTAATCTGCATCAGACAATACAAGCGTCAATACAGATGCCCTTGATCTTATTTGAGGATCGTCATTATTTTCTCTTATTGCAACTTTAAGTGACAAATGAAATCTGACGCGACGCTCATGACTCCTTTGCAAGGTTAGGAATTGGGACAGAGTAATGGAGGAGTAAAAGTGTGGTTATTATTATTTGTAACGATATACTTAACATAATATATTTCCTTTATTTGAGAAAGCACAACCCAAATGTTATACGGATACCTTATTCTTTTGTCTAAGAATGTATCGTGTGTATTCTTTGTTGTCCGAGATCTTTAATATAAATAAATAAATTATGTGTTATGGTAATATTCGAGTTTATTCCGGAACGATAAACGTTGCATTTAATTTTGTTTATCTGGGTGATGAAACAAATGACACTTGCTACGTTCAATCGTATTTCCTGAGCTGTGTTTTGAGCGATTAGTTCCCGAATTAAAAATATATGGATAAGATTAGTAGACTAAATGAGAAACCTCCTTTTTGAAGTGGGTTTAAAACACAATCTATTTTTAATACGTAGATAGCTTCTTTGCGGATACCTAAGTGCATGCTTGTTGCATTTTGGATCAATAAATGTAAATTATAAATAAGGTAAGTAATTAACTTTTGATAACCGAAAATAAAAATGTACAGTTTAATGTAAATCAATGTAAATGGTTTTTACAATTATATACCTACCTTTAATTTAGTAGGCAATGCTATTGCAAAGTATGTAATACTACTTGACTGCAGTCTGCACCTATAGCTATACCTTGCAATCGGAGATACTATTACCTAGACATGAATAAAGAAGCTTCAGGTTTAATAATAGGCAATGAATCTCATGATACATAAGAATTTTATGGCAGTTCTAATGTCCAAGGCGCCAGTGAGACAGTCATTGTGATCATTAGTATACTTTTAATCTTAATTGCGTTGTTTTTTACGTTCTATTTTATTCACCTAACATTTAGTATTAACCACAGTTGACACTTGATTTGAGAAAAGAAATTAATCAATAAAAAACTCAATATGTCACGAAGGTAGGTTATTATACACTAGCTTTGGCTCGCGACTTGCTCGGCCTATAGTAACTGGCCTGTAAGTTGGTCTAGTGGCTAGTGGACCTGACTGGTATACCAGAGGTCGTAGGTTCGATTCCCACCCAGGACAAATGTTTACGTGATGATCACGAAAATTTCTTCACTGTTTGGGTGTAATTAACTATAATATGCAATTATGTATGTATTCAGAAGTATATAACTAGGTTTATTTATCAGATGTCTCTAGTACAAATAATGCACGCTCTGCTTAGTTTGAGACTAGATGGCGTTGTGTGAAAGTTGTGGAATATTACTATATCCAAGCTTCTAGAATACTTCGTTCCTACTTGTAGTTCGGTTTAGTCGTGAACCGTAAATATACAGTATTGAACTTTTTTATGTTTAATAAACATATTTGGATAGTACAATTAAGAAGATCAAACATGAGTTTTTAACAAATTTTCTACAAGATTTAAATCATGCAAAATATTAAAAAGTTTAAAGCACACATACGTAATCACTACATATTACAATATCACAATATCTTGATTTCACGCCATATTGGTATTTTTGTGTTTTGATTCTCGTAATTAATATGCAAAGTAGCTCTACGTCATGATCCAAAACCGATCTCCGAAGGATTTGGTCAGAAAAGGATCCTTACCATACTTTAGAATTTTATTAATTTGCATCGTCGTGTATTCGAGAGTCTCCTTTTGAGTTTCCTATGTCCTAATTTAATACGACGATGTCTTTTTATTTTGTTGTTTCACTACAAGGCACAGGTTTATCTCTCCTTTTTTTTTCCTAGTCTATAGTGTCCCAGTGCTGGGCAAAGGCCTCCCCCAAGTCCTTTCACGATTCCCTATCTTGCGCCACTTCGACCCAGTCCTCGTGGTCTCTCCTCTTATCAGATAACTTATAGTTGAATATCAACGCCGTTTAACGAACTCCAAAAATAAACAGTGACGAAATCGCTTCTTAAATGAAAGAAAGTTGTAATGAAGGGAAAAATTATCCATATTGATGGTCCGAAACGTCTGAACTGATGGACGGGTTAAGGTGTATTAACAATTCATATCGATAAAACGAGTGAAAGTTTTTGAGTTTCCGTTCTTGAGATTTAACTTACGATTTTTGGGTTATTATGTAAATGTTGGAACTTTGTTTATGTGTATTGTATTTTATGCCCCAGCTTCAAACAGGTGAAATACTGATGTATTATACGTGTAAATTTAGCTCTTGAATCAATATTCTATCTATTAAAAAAAAACTGCTTCAAAATCGGTTGCGTAGTTTTAATGATTTAAGCGGACATACAGATAGACAGCGACATTGTTTCGTACTATGTATGATGCCTTTAAATTTTGCTAACGAGGTACCTAGTTCTAGTTTTTGGTGATTACTTTATTAGCTAAAAAGTTCATAAATAGGCAGGCGTCGTTGGAGATAAAAGATGTTAAATATCTTGATGCGCGATCTGCGATGACAAGTGTATGAAAGGTTTTACTGTTGACATTTTATTTAATATTTTCAAATTTCTACATCTTCATTCAACTTTGCTCTGGTTGTGGTAATCACACACGTCTCTACTTAAAAAGAATAGTGAAAAAGAGCCCTCACAGGGAATTAAAGTTTCAGAAATTAAAGTTTCTGACAAATTATTATACAGTCAAGAGCAAATACATGTACATATACAAGACTAAACAATTGAAGTTTAAATCCTAGTCAATTGATTTATGAAATCGTGAAATTTTCTTTCGAATGCAACATTTTGTTTAGCTTACAGTATCAGCTAAAAATCCTAGGTATTTTATCACACAACTAATCGGAGACAGTATTCAGTCTGTAGTTGACTCGTGTAGTATAATTTAAAAGTAATGCGCATACCATGAACCTTTTTAAAGTAGTAGGGAGGGAATCTGCTATCTTCATCCTACATTTTATCAAAATCGATCCGGACATTTGAGCGTGAAGAAGAATACACATATTTTACACACAAAAAATTGTGTGCATAGGTATACATAATTTTTATGTTATGATAATTATTTATATTCAGATTTAAGTCAAAATAATGAATTACAAAAACAAAAAAACATATAAACGTCGTTTAGTTTGGGGTATTTGGACTTTTGAACTGGTCTTACAGTTTTTAAAAGAAGTCAAACTGGAAATAAATTTGTTATTAGTTAGAAATTACATGCCATCTTGATCCTCTAACTCATTTATTTAATCCAGTATTATAACTGTTGTTTTTGTTCAAGTCTGTAAAAACATCAATTTTAATACCGATATTTTTAAATTTTGAATCCACTTATATTTTAAAGTAAATACTTGTAAGTGTGTGACAAACATACGGTTAGAAAGATGGGAAAAAGAACTGAATAGCTCCTAACGCAAATAAAATATTTTTATTTAATTGACACTAAAACTTGTTTAATTTGCCTTCACTAGTTCTTCTTCAGACAAGTGAATTCCATTCGCTCAGACTTATTTCCATAGATCAGCCCCTCTAGAAAAATGTAATTTCTAAAACCGCATTGTCATTTCGGAAACGCTCAAATGTATGAAGATGACTGGTCAAAGACACGTGATCTATCGAAACGAAATGTCATTTCCATACATGTGAATATTTTTTATTGACATGAACAATTTTAGACATGTCACTTGGCTAGAGGGGCTGTTAAAAATGATCAGTTGTTCTGTAAAGAATCTCAAGCTCACTTATGTGGTAAACACATACATTTGATTATGACAAGTCAACACAATTAGTGAAGATGATAACTGTAAAAACAATTGGTTTTATAACCACCTGGTTATTTATTCAGCTGTGTTTTTCTAGTTTTACATACGCTTCGTTGAATGTATTTGTACAGTAATGAAACAGTAAGTTGAACCTCGATGAAAAAACCTTTACAAAATGCATTCTTTTTGTGCGTTTTTCTTTTGTTCATTAACTGTATGTACTAACTGTAAACTGTATGTACTGTATCTGTACTGTATGTCTATTGCAAATTTCTTTGTTTATTAAAACGTCTTTACTTTGAGAATACTCGCAGGCGTTTAGCAGGTTACCTAGTATATCTTGGCACAATATCCACACACGGCCATCTGATCCCAAGCTAAGCAGAGCTTGTATTATGGTAATCAGATAGCTGATAAACATACTTATATATTTCTAAATATATACATGTTATAGATAAATCACACCCAGACATAGAACAAATGATCGTGCTCATCACACAAACATTTGTCCTGGGTGGGAATCGAACCCACAACCTCCGGCTTAGCAGCCAGGGTCACTAACCACTAGACCAACAGGCCCGTCATATCCTTAAAAACAGCCTCTTCTTTGTGCTTTTGATGTCGTATGGAGTGGTTTTAGTGAGGTAAATATCCCAGACTCCCCCGTGTAATTATTTTTTGTTTTTAAAGTCGAGTGCTTTATGAGACATTCGTTCCTGAAGAAAGTATTTACTAGTGTCCTAAATATACTTCAAGAAATAGATGGAACCGTTTTGCTATAATGTTATGCATTGAATAATATTGCTTATGTTATTTTCGTTTCATATTGAACCAATAAGCAACATTCTTAATGAAAATTAGTTTCTTTTTCACTCCGTCGTATTGGCAACACTTTCACATGCGTAACCGGGTTACTTAAATTTAAATATTTTGAAGTAACAATAAAATTATTCTTAAGATAACGTTGACAAGCTGATAGTTATACTCGTACGTTCATAATAGCTTTTTTATTATTAGTTACTTATCTTTTTCTACACTGAGTCACCAGCTATCTTTAAATTAAATAATAAAGTATGCAAACTTAAAATCTGTTTCTAACAGATTTACTTAAACTATCTTTTTAAGACAAACATTTTTTTTTTATGATAAGATTTTTTTTGTGAAATGAACGAAACCTCAACTTCATCAAATAAAATAAAATACATTTTAATAGGCCTATAAACAAATTTACAAAAACATCATTGTTTAACCAAGTCGGTTCAAAAACGTGTTTAAGAAGAGCCAGTCACGCTAACCATGAAAAATAGACAGACACAGTTTATATACTGTCTCAATGTCAGCTTAGTTCTTTATAACCCTCACCGCAAACTGTTTATTGAATCATAAAAAAGGTGAACAACCTCAACTTGGCTCCACAACACACTGTATCTGTTACCAGATAACTTAGCATACTTCTTAATGAGCTTGACTAGCGTACTTACTTACAATACGACACGCTATCTCATAAAAACATTGTTTACATTTTTTTTAAATAAAATACAAATTATTGCGCACACGACCGCCTCACTTGCTACTGTTTTACTAATTGTTTAACGTCACAGCTGTGAAGCGATCGGGGGACGATGCTGATGCGTAACTCAAGGTACAAGATAAATGAGCCACATATTTATTAAAAGTGGTGTCGTCGACAGCAAGACCTGTGTTATCGTATCGGTCGTGATGCGCGCGCCTCGCATGCGCCGACGCACTCTCGTTTCGCGCTTAATTTTACAACGTGACATTTACTCAGGTTTTTGGAAACGACAGTCAAATAACCGCGGATTAAACGTATAGTCACCTGCGAGTGCGTGTAGTGTGTGTGCGGTGCGCGATATAAGACGTGGCCCCTAGGACTCTTACTCTCACTTTTGTAGCGTGTAGCGAATATGATTACGAGTACTGAAAATATTTCTAGTGTTAACGATCTAACTAGATCTAATGTACATTTAACGGGAAATACAAATAAGTTGACATGGAAAGAACAAACCAAGAGTTTTTTAAAGAACGTGAGGAGTGTTTTCCGCGAGACCACGGTTGAACCTTGCCTGTTTATCTACATGCTGTCCACTGCTATATCTTCATTGGCTGTTCAGAATATGCACCTTGAGAAAGCCTGCAGGGTAAATTTTGATTATGGAGATGATATTTGCGATCGTATTTCTGCGAGAAATACTACGGGACTGGAGGAGGAATTAAAGCAAATCCAATCACTTGTGGCCACCGTGGTCGCCTGGAAGTTCCCTCTACAGACCGCAATACCAGCAGTCATGGTGCTATTTGTTGGAGCCTGGAGCGATAAATACAAGAAAAGAAAAATATGTATATTATTCCCTTTTCTAGGGGAAATTATTTGTAATATAGGATTGCTATTCGCAACATACTTCTTTAAGGAATTATCCCTAACTGGGACGGCTTTGATAGAAGCATTGCCGGCAGCATTCACAGGGAGCTATATAATAATTTTTATGGGGATGTTTAGTTTTATGGCCGACAGGACGACGGTAGAAAACAGGACATTCCGTTTGGGACTTGTGACGATATGTGTGACAGCGGGGACACCGACTGGAACTGCTTTAAGTGGAATATTGTTACGTGTGATGGGGTACTATGGAGTATTTGCTTTGCTATTAGCATTACATACAATGTCATTTTTGTACGGTATATTCAGGCTCGAGGACATTCTTCCGCCTGATGAGCCAAAATCAAGTCTAGATCAAGATAAGGAGAAGAACAATTTACTTAGTGTTCTTAAGGAAGTGTTACAACTTGTCGCGAACACTGTCATGGTGGTTCTGGTTCCTCGCGCCTCTAATGGCAGGACTCAGATAGTATGTGTGCTGTTCCTCTATCTCCTAATGGTTGGACCACTTTACGGTAAGTCTCTAAATCCGTGACGTATTTTCGACAAATCTAAATTCTCTGTTGACACAGACTGCGTCAATATTTAACTTCCTTTATAACTGTAAAGGCTGAAGCGAACTCGTCAGAATGATGCGACGAAACTGGGTCATTAACTCATTAAACTGCTGTGATTTATTCGGGCTGCGTTAATAAATTTTTGTAATGTAGGTCTTGATCACTGCGACAGACGATGGGCCCACTTGAACCATTGACGTTTTTTATCTTATTAATGTACTGCGCTTGTTTACTAACGAATCAAGACTTTAGATCCATCGCTCATAATGCAAGTAAAGACTCAATCTTAGAAATTAAGGCATGAATTTATTAAACCTACGTTATACGGCAGTAATTTTAAAATGATGCTAAAATGAACATGACCCTTTAACCCTTAAACTTTTACTTATTCATATGCATCGGCCGTGGGAAAAGGTTATTTAAAATAGTTATTAATGTTTAAAGGGTTTATTACTTCGAAGGTATTAAAATTTGTATTATAAATGTAAAGTCCATGCTTTTGAAAAGGTTTCGCCATAACGTCTGGTATATTATATAACGTTGCCCTACTTTGAGGCTTGATGCTGTTTTATAAGATACGTATAACTTCTCAAGATATTGTATAAATGAAGCTTAAGATCCAAATCTGGATAAATATCTATCAATCACACAAACATTTTCTGTCTTATTAATTTTGTTGTGACAGATACATCTTTTGCCTCTAAGATACGTATTTAATAAACATTAGCTTCTGTAGACAGTATCTTCGACGATCATTAGCAATGATCAAAATCGCCCAAAATGTGTGACAAAGACATTTCAATAAATCACTAGGTGTACACATAGTATTACTTCCAAATAATTCTAGTGATATTGAAAACCGTTACCACTTAGTCTCATGTAGATTTGATTATAACTTTATAGCGATGGAGAAAAATATTGTTTATACCATTTGAGGTTTATTTAGTACCAGCATGTTATTAGAACAACACACCGGCACTTTGTTTAGGTACAAAAATTCTTCGTGTTTTAATAACATGTTGATATTTTTGTTGGAATCGGTTAGAAGGAAGAGTCAGGGGCCCTAGAGGACAAGAGTTATTTGACCTTTAGTGCATTAGCTTAGATAAATGAGTTATTTAAAATCAATTCAATTGACTTTTGTTTGTCATTGTTAATCCAGTTTTACGAGCTTACTACGAACATTTATTATATTTAAACGTTTTTAAACAGAGCCCTGTCATTTTTTAATACAACTTCTATTTAAGAAAATTAACATTTTTTTTCAAGAAATGTGTCAATTCTGAAAAGTTAATAACCCTAAGAACCAAACCATACTACGTCCAAAATTCATTACGAACAAGAGTAAACCCTCATTCCTACATTGAACAAAAATATAAATTTCCACGCAATGAACCGGGATTTAAATAAACCCAGGGTATATTTAAACA
The DNA here is from genome assembly GCA_941860345.1 of Chrysodeixis includens. NCBI lineage: Eukaryota > Metazoa > Arthropoda > Insecta > Lepidoptera > Noctuidae > Chrysodeixis > Chrysodeixis includens. The sequence continues at coordinate 6,069,859 of OW796104.1, read as the reverse complement.
CGTTGTATATTTGATCGATCTTTGTTAATCCGCTAGTTAATTACTCGACCCGTTTCACTAGCCCACTGCGAACAAGGCGAGCCGGTACAGAACTCGCAAGCCTTGACTCCTTTCCTGCTTACTGCATTCAGCAAAAAAATACGCGCCACTTACTATTTCTATGTATATGTTTTATAACACTTTTCTTAACGATTTTCCTCAGCTATATGTAGTATTTTACTTTAAATGTTATGAATAATACCTAGTCTTAAAGTATTCATAGATAACATGTTAGAACTCTCGTCCTTGAAAAAGGTAGTTGACTTTTGAATTCGTGTATGGAAAAAAATAATTTCTAAGCTTAGCTATAATAAATCTATTTGGCAACTCCGACCAAAGTTTCTTATGCTAATTTACAAAAAATGGTACAATAAATCAGGTTCGCTTGTAAGACTCAAAGTTGAAGTAGTTTTGAAAACCTGATGGCCTACGGTCACGGGTTAAAGTGATATTATTACGGTTGTGGGAACGAGACAGAGCTACACGGTGTAGGCGGCGTCTCTCTTCCACAGAGGTAGTGGTTGGACTTTTGTTATTAGATGTATTCATATTCCTCGCGCAGCAAAGTATCAGGCTATTTCTGATCAACATGTTTAGTCTAGACAATATTATATAAATAAAAACCATATTATTAAAAATATATAAATATACAAAAATACATTGCAAACCGGACTTGTATAATATTTGCTATAGTGGTTTCTTTGATTGTATGTATCATTGATTATAATTATATTATGTGAACTAGTGACTAGAACCTTTTTTTTCGTGGGATATCATCAAATGACCCCGCCCGCTGTGGGCGCAACGGGAGAGAGTGTCAGACTTTTACTGACTATATTTCTCCTGGAGCCCTTTGAATGCCGGGGTCGCGGTAACTCCCACGAATATCCCGCAGCCCCGGCAGATGTATTAGTAGCCTGTCATTACGTCTCATAATTACATTATTGCAGTTGTGAAAGAGAGACGTCGGTGTACGCTAGGTAGAGCGCTATCACACTCCTGCAAATGCAGGAATATCACTTTGAGGGGTAGTCTTAGCCCTTTTGGTCATGCACTTAGAACTATGAAACTTATCCGTAAAATATGTATGGTTAATGTTTATGAGGACTACCAAAGATACAATGGATGGATTGTGTGAAAGATGATATGGCTGCAAAGAGTGTCACTTGCGAGATGACGTCAGATAGGAACGTGTGAAAGGAAGACATGCTGCGCCGACCCTAAATAAAAATTGAGATAAGGGCAGGGGAATGATGATGATGAATGTTTGTTTACTATGTCACCTAGTCTAACAGGTTGTAGAGGCTAGACATAAGCCTGATTGACATCCACAAACGAGTCTTTAATGTGACTTGAAGTTGACCCCAACACTTTTAGGAAAAAGCAGACTGAAGAAGACTTACTGATTTATCTAATTTATAAGGCAGCTAATGCTAAAGCTAATTTGAATTATTGCAAAATTAAATCAAGATGATTCTTTAAATTAATTAACATTTAAATAGCAATGAACGGTAAACCTTGTCCTAAAAAAACTTCGTCCAAGTTTCGACAATTTAATAGGTATATAAAGTTTTGTAGCATTATAGTTTTGATATCAAGTCTCCAAAAGGTATAATCATTTAATGAATGAAATAATTAATCTTCAACCTTTACGTAACTTACTTCCATTCATTTTTTACCAAAGATACCGAAAATCGCCTTTCAATATCAATAATTGATAATCTTCTGAACTCGAATTGTCTTTATCTTTCTGAAACATTTCACTTTGTAGTCTGAACATTTTATTATACAACGTTGATAAAAGCGAGAGGCATTAAATGAAACCACATATTCTGTATATCATTATAAGGCTACACAACAAAAATCAAATCAATGTAAGCAATATTTTTATAATAACTTTCGTGAGGATGATTCATACTTAAAACGTTATAACGGTTTACTCACGCGTATTTATCGGGATAGCCCGACTAGTTTCGGACCCAACCGGAGCCAACTAGATAACTATGCCTATAAAACTTAGTCACCTAATCAGGAAGATATAGCATGTTCAAACTAAAAAAAAACTAAAAAAATATCCTGTGACTAAAGTATTGCTTACATTGATTTGATTTTTGTTGTGTAGCCTTATAATGATATACAGAATATGTGGTTTCATTTAATGCCTCTCGCTTTTATCAACGTTGTATAATACGTATAGATACTATTGAGATTTATAATAAATCTTATTTCTGTCTCTTTGCGAAATATGAATCTGTTTTTTTTTGTGTCAGTTGCTTATTGTATTATTTTGACTTTTATTTCTTAAGCCAAAAAGATTTTAACTACATATTATTATGATATATCAGAGAATGGTCGCTGGTTTAAGAAAAAAACAATTTCATCTGTCAATCATCAAAATTATTGACTAGTACATGACCAAAATATCAGCAATTAAGTATACCGATTTGTCAATCAAGGTTTGATAGAATACAAAAAAAAATATGTTAACGAACCTTTCGGAAATCGCGGATAAAATCGTCTTTTAATTATGTCCTAGTAAACACTCCAAGTTTACAAGCTTTATAAAAACATGCAAAGCTTACTTTCATTTAGTATGATGTAAATAATTAGATCAGATTAGGTCAGAACTGAGAAAGCATAATGTTATTGTCTCACTATTCACAATGCAATTAAAATATACATCGTGCGAGCAGATTGATTGAGCGATAAAAATAATCATTTTCCCTTTCTGTTGAGTTGCAAATTAACCTTGTAGAGTAAACTTGTAAAGGATACAATGTAGAAATAAAGGAAACAATTGAAAAAGGCTAGTTCAAAAATTTGAGGTTTCATCATTTACACTTTTTTTTTCGTGGGAAATCATCAAATGACCACGCCCGCTGTAGGCGCAGCGGGAGGAAGTGTTAAACTTTTACTGACTAAATCCCACTATGTTCCTCCTGGAGCCCTTTGAGTACCAGGGTCGCGGTAACTCTCACGAACATCTCGCAGCCCCGGTAGGCTCTGGCCTTTGAGGACCCGGACAATTTGCTGTTCATCATTTACACTCAGAGCGAGTATTTGTGGAAGCGAGCCGCCACTCTATGCTGTATATTGAGCTATCTCGCTTTCACAACTGCATTAGACTTACTTTAAGAGGTAATGGTAGGCTTCCAGAATGAGGAAGATTATTCAGTCATCTCCTTGGGTGCCATTATATTGTTCTTATGATGATGCAATGAAAGAATTAAACATTTACGTAACCTTTATTTTGATTATCCGTTAAACAATACTGAAGTCATACTTCATTTATTCTCGTATTTGAATAAGGTCAAAATATAACAAAAAACAAACGAGACAAGAATCATCGAACAAAATATCAATAGGCATTATTCAATCCCCTGGTAAAAGGAGAATTTAAATAACATCAAAAAACAATAAATAGATATTCATAATTATAATAATATGATGATGACATCCTTTTTTTTTGTATCCTAGTGGAAATCCTCATAGACTGTCCCTCGTCAGGGGATTGACGAGGGGGTGTGTCGGACTTTTACCGGTTAAAACCACTGGAACGTCCTCATCTGCCTATAGCCGGGGGTACGGGGTTTGCTTTCGCATTCACCGCGCCCCCGGAGGTGATAATGATATCCCAACTGATTTCAACCACAGCGACTATTTTACTCCTGAGGTTGGCCTTTTATTTAACCTTTGTTAGGTAGGTGTTGCGTGTTTTTTCATTAGAAAAAAGTGGCTGTTACATTAAGACGGATAGACAGACAGACAGACAGACTTTCTTGCCATTTAGCTACGGAACCCCAAAAAGAACAAATTGACATTTAGTTCTAACCAATGCTGAATCGCTTGCAATGTTGAGTAGTATAAAGACGTTCAAGTAATATAGACAATAAGACACGCTTCATGATTGGGGTTAGAAACTAAATTACTGAGGTTCAGCAACAGGATTATTCTGGCTTTCGGGGTAACGTCTGCTTGTAGTAGCTCACTTGAGTTGACTTTGATAATAATTAAGCTGTGATATAGAACTGCTCTGTTATCTTGATCTTTGAGGAAAATTATGAAGGAAAAACTGTTTACATACGGGTATATTTAAGATTTTAAATGACATGAATTAGAATTGTAGGAATTTTGTAAAAAACACATTTTTTTGTCCACTTTTATTTGATTTGTCCATTTGTATGGCAACGACTTCTTTTTCACTTTCCATAGTTGTTCAAAACTCCCAGGGTCTCCATCATCCTCCATCATCTTTAGGTTAGTTTATTGCAATTGTGGAAGAGAGACGTCGATAGTGCGCTGTCACGCTTCCACCGCTGTGACGACTTTTCCACCTGACTGGTTTTTCTTGGGCCTTAGTCTTTCGAAGGAATCACATTTCAGTGTCATTCGTAGAAAATTTAGTTTCTTTACCACTTAAAATTTATTGTCTAGTATTTGTTTTTCTGTTTACGGTATTATCATTATATCGTTAAAAAAACATTAAATAATCACGGTTAGCATTTGGATTTAGATAACGAAAATTTTAAAAACAATTATAAAAATACGCATAAATATCTTTAAGTAGAGAGTAAATCAAGATGCGTATTTTTTTACCACCAATTGAATACCAATATTACATGAAAAAACTAACACAATATGACCACATTAGATGCAACTGTAGTCACCGCCACATTTTAAAGTAATATTATTACAGTTATATAAGCGTGACAGTGCTCTACAATTTATAGAGCGGCGTCTCCTTCTACATCATCCCATTAAATGTAAATGACATATTACTCGCTTAGAACAAGACTAAGAGAGTGATGATTATGAATGTTAATGGATGGAGAAAAAGGAGAAGGCCAAAGAAAAGATGAGTAGATTGTATAAGGAACGATATGAATGAAAAAGGAGTAAATGACAGTGTGACGTCTGATAGGAGAGAATGGAAGAAAAAAACATGTTGCAACCCAAGTAAAATGGGATAAGAGCAGGAAGATGATGATGGCATATTACTCGCTACAGCGTATTGACAAAATGTCATCTCAACAAAAGCAACCGATCAAGATCCCACGACTCTCGTTAATAAGGTATTGAATAATCTTGAATGGTAAAAAACTCGACACCCCGACCACTTTCACGTGCGTTTAATGAAACGCGTTGTATAACAATGACATCTGACTATCTGAGATGTGTTAATGAGTTTACAATGTTATGCATGTTACGTATACCTACTTATTATTATCACTTGTAAACATTATTTTTTGGAGAATATTTAGGTAATATTACTTTAGTGAAATTTCTTTCAATTGCAGTCTAAAGATAGAGTTTTGAGTAGGTTTTTGGTGTTTTGTAATGCAATTGGATTTGAAGTCAGATAGCAATGTCTTTGGTTTCTCTAATTGTTTTACAGATTAGTTTCGTTGTCAGAATTTGTAATAACTTGAAGTTGAATCAAGAAAATATCGCCCCTCTTTGAAACAAAAAAAAAACGTGGAAACAACACATATTTTCGAAATTTAAATCGTGTAAAAAAACTCTGTAGCTTTTTCCGAAACAAGATATAAAAAGGTTTCTATTTAAGACAGAAATACTGCAATCTCTCTTGCGAATGTTTCTTCTCAGATAAGAGCCATTCGTAAAATCATCTGCACCCCACATCCTATCCAACTGCCAAGTGAAAAGATTATGGGATTTGTTAACATCGTTCATTTTCAAGGTCTGAATATACGAAAAGAAATATTAAATACGTTACATTTTACGTTTTGAAAACGTTAATGGAAGGGTGTATTTTATTAGGATAATGACAGGGTGTATTTTATAATTAATGCCTGTACTATGTGCTCTATAAGCAGAACTCAGAACTGTTGTTCTCATTGTAAAAGAGAGACGGCATATGACACTGCGTAGAGCAGTCAGTGTCTTGCCTGCATAAATCGGGAATCAAATTAAGTTTTGGGATCGTTCATATTATATATAATTTCTAAACATCGGGATTAAGTTACTGTACTATATTTCTAAATTCACTTCATTCATTTCGTTCATTCCATTTAGTCCGTTCATACTGTTAATTTCGTCCATTTCGTTCATTTTGTTCAAATCGTTGAAAATCATTCAAATCGTTCATTTTGTTCATTTTGTTCATTTCGTTCATTTCGTTCATTTCGTTCATTTCGTTCATTTCGTTCATTTCGTTCATTTCGTTCATTTCGTTCATTTCGTTCATTTCGTTCATTTCGTTCATTTCGTTCATTTCGTTCATTTCGTTCATTTCGTTCATTTCGTTCATTTCGTTCATTTCGTTCATTTCGTTCATTTCGTTCATTTCGTTCATTTCGTTCATTTCGTTCATTTCGTTCATTTCGTTCATTTCGTTCATTTCGTTCATTTCGTTCATTTCGTTCATTTCGTTCATTTCGTTCATTTCGTTCATTTCGTTCATTTCGTTCATTTCGTTCATTTCGTTCATTTCGTTCATTTCGTTCATTTCGTTCATTTCGTTCATTTCGTTCATTTCGTTCATTTCGTTCATTTCGTTCATTTCGTTCATTTCGTTCATTTCGTTCATTTCGTTCATTTCGTTCATTTCGTTCATTTCGTTCATTTCGTTCATTTCGTTCATTTCGTTCATTTCGTTCATTTCGTTCATTTCGTTCATTTCGTTCATTTCGTTCATTTCGTTCATTTCGTTCATTTCGTTCATTTCGTTCATTTCGTTCATTTCGTTCATTTCGTTCATTTCGTTCATTTCGTTCATTTCGTTCATTTCGTTCATTTCGTTCATTTCGTTCATTTCGTTCATTTCGTTCATTTCGTTCATTTCGTTCATTTCGTTCATTTCGTTCATTTCGTTCATTTCGTTCATTTCGTTCATTTCGTTCATTTCGTTCACTTCGTTCATTTCGTTCATTTCGTTCATTTCGTTCATTTCGTTCATTTCGTTCATTTCGTTCATTTCGTCCATTTCGTCAAAATCGTTCATTTCGTTAAAATCGTTCATTTTGTTCAAATCGTTGAAAATCATTCAAATCGTTTAAATCGTTCATTTCGTTCATTTGGTTCATTTCGTTAAAATCGTTCATTTCGTTCATTTCGTCCATTTCGTTAAAATCGTTCATTTCGTCCATTTCGTTAAAATCGTTAATTTCGTTAATTTCGTTAATTTCGTTAATTTCGTTAATTTCGTTAATTTCGTTAATTTCGTTAATTTCGTTAATTTCGTTAATTTCGTTAATTTCGTTAATTTCGTTAATTTCGTTAATTTCGTTAATTTCGTTAATTTCGTTAATTTCGTTAATTTCGTTAATTTCGTTAATTTCGTTAATTTCGTTAATTTCGTTAATTTCGTTAATTTCGTTAATTTCGTTAATTTCGTTAATTTCGTTAATTTCGTTAATTTCTTTAATTTCTTTAATCTCGTTAATTTCGTTAATTTCGTTTATTTCGTTCATTTCGTTCATTTCGTTCATTTCGTTCATTTCGTTAAAATCGTTCATTTCGTTAAAATCGTTCATTTCGTTAAAATCGTTCATTTCGTTCATTTCGTTAAAATCGTTCATTTTGTTAAAATCGTTCATTTCGTTAAAATCGTTCATTTAGTTCATTTCGTTCATTTCGTTCATTTCGTTCATTTCGTTCATTTCGTTCATTTCGTTCATTTCGTTCATTTCGTTCATTTCGTTCATTTCGTTCATTTCGTTCATTTCGTTCATTTCGTTCATTTCGTTCATTTCGTTCATTTCGTTCATTTCGTTCATTTCGTTCATTTCGTTCATTTCGTTCATTTCGTTCATTTCGTTCATTTCGTTCATTTCGTTCATTTCGTTCATTTCGTTCATTTCGTTCATTTCGTTCATTTCGTTCATTTCGTTCATTTCGTTCATTTCGTTCATTTCGTTCATTTCGTTCATTTCGTTCATTTGGTTCATTTCGTTCATTTCGTTCATTTCGTTCATTTCGTTCATTTCGTTCATTTCGTTCATTTCGTTCATTTCGTTCATTTCGTTCATTTCGTTCATTTCGTTCATTTCGTTCATTTCGTTCATTTCGTTCATTTCGTTCATTTCGTTCATTTCGTTCATTTCGTTCATTTCGTTCATTTCGTTCATTTCGTTCATTTCGTTCATTTCGTTTATTTCGTTCATTTCGTCAAAATCGTTCATTTCGTTCATTTCGTTCATTTCGTTCATTTCGTTAAAATCGTTCATTTTGTTCAAATCGTTGAAAATCATTCAAATCGTTAAAATCGTTCATTTCGTTCATTTCGCTCATTTCGTTCATTTCGTTCATTTGGTTCATTTCGTTAAAATCGTTCATTTCGTTCATTTCGTCCATTTCGTTAAAATCGTTCATTTCGTTCTTTTCGTTCATTTCTTTCATTTCGTTAATTTCGTTAATTTCGTTAATTTCGTTAATTTCGTTAATTTCGTTAATTTCGTTAATTTCGTTAATTTCGTTAATTTCGTTAATTTCGTTAATTTCGTTAATTTCGTTAATTTCGTTAATTTCGTTAATTTCGTTAATTTCGTTAATTTCGTTAATTTCGTTAATTTCGTTAATTTCGTTAATTTCGTTAATTTCGTTAATTTCGTTAATTTCGTTAATTTCGTTAATTTCGTTAATTTCGTTAATTTCGTTAATTTCGTTAATTTCGTTAATTTCGTTAATTTCGTTAATTTCGTTAATTTCGTTAATTTCGTTAATTTCGTTAATTTCGTTAATTTCGTTAATTTCGTTAATTTCGTTAATTTCGTTAATTTCGTTAATTTCGTTAATTTCGTTAATTTCGTTAATTTCGTTAATTTCGTTAATTTCGTTAATTTCGTTCATTTCGTTCATTTCGTTCATTTCGTTGATTTGGTTCATTTCATTCATTTCGTCCATTTCGTTAAAATCGTTCATTTTGTTCAAATCGTTGAAAATCATTCAAATCGTTAAAATCGTTCATTTCGTTAATTTCATTCATTTGGTTCATTTTGTCCATTTCATTAAAATCGTTCATTTTGTTCAAATCGTTAAAAATCATTTAAATCGTTAAAATCGTTCATTTCGTTTATTTCGTTTATTTCGTTAATTTCGTTTATTTCATTAATTTCGATCATTTAATTTTGATATTTGGTACTTAGTAATGTCTTACAGCACAGAAATCAGAAAATTGCGAATTAACCAAGTTTTTTGTTAGATCATACAAATATTTTTTCTTTATTTAAGTTAGCTTTTTATCAGTTAAGTCACACAACTACCATCAAGAGTTATGTATCTGGTGCAGTAATCTACAATTAAATCAGCTTGACAATGTTTTATTTGTACCATATTATGAAGATTGGTTTTGTTATTTGTACGGAAAACTCAATATTGCGAGTCAGACGTGCTCTAGACCGGTTTTATTCTGACATCATTAAGCATTTAATTTACTTTTCCTGTTTATAGATAAACGTCTTTTATTAACGTCTCTTGAAATCATTTACGATACCTAAGTACGTATGTGTTACAACGTGATGCCAATTTTATCTATTTTAGTGATCCATTTAAAAATATTGTCATTAAAAACAAAAACATTAATATTTTCCGTGTGCACTTCTTATCTTACTTCTCTGTTTACAATATTTTTAAAACGTTTAATTAAATTTACGTATTTTATTTATTAACGTATTTTTAAATAATATTTTTTTTATGATCTTGCGATTCACTTGAAAACCGTTGTAGAGACATTGCAGTATATTTAATTTAAAGGTTTTAAAAGTAATTTTTATTAAGTAACTAATATTAGCTTCGCAGTCAATGACCTGTAAATCTTTAACTCTCTAAATATTTTCATATCCTTTGGTTTGCTGTTTCACAGGCGTAGCAAAAAAAAGTGTACAGTCAACATGTAAACTCGATTAAACAATTGAAATTTAAATCCTAATCAAATCATGACGAAAAGGAAAATGAGCCTTAAGTCGATGCAATAAGGCTATAAGGCTATAGGCTATAAGTAACGTATTGAGCAATAGGGCGCCCACGCGTTTTGCCAATATCTAAGAAAATGATAAAAATGTTTCAATACATTAATTGTGGATAAAAAAGGATATTCTTTTTGGGGTGTCTGTGGATGTGCGTTATTTCCGTTACACGTTGTATACATTTTTATTTATTAGGAAAACTTACAGCTAGTACAATTTTTTGACATAGTTAATAGTAGAATTAAGGCCAATTACAAGTTTCCACTGATTATACATGTTAGTGAGCGTACCAGTCCAAGTTGGTAACGTAACCGGCAACATTGTATGCGCACTAGTAAAGGTTTTGCAACAGTACCAGCGTTGCATATCGCCTGCAAAGATGTAAACTCGTTAAAATTTTCGCCACGATCTCATTTGTGATACAAATTACCCACGGCCGTGGCACAAAACGAGTTTCTAGTGCATAAGGATATACAAATCTTCGCACATTTCGTCATTCACCTATGCAGGCTACTTGTTTTACCAGATTTTACTTGTTTACATGGATTTTACTACTTTATTTTCATTTTCTGATATTACGTGGAGGCCAACGTGATGTCAAAAAATGAAAACTATGTCTATGGAGTTTCTCCTGCAATGTCATCGTGCTACTTATATTAGTACAGGACCTACTTTCATAAATTATATTCAAGTTTTTAATACTATCGATACCAAGTAGATTACTGTTTAAATTTTAATTTTTCAGTATTGCAGATGTTACATGTTAATACACTCCTTCGCAGCATTTGTTTTTATTCAAACTGTCCTTACGTTAGGCAATAAATTTAAAGAATTTAACATTAAACACATTGTGAATTATTGGTGTAACTGTTTTCATTATAGAAGCGAGATGCAGTGCATTGTAGTAAAGCGTCTCGTTTCCACATCGTAACTATCTTGCTTCAACAGCTGCGCATAATGCATAATACGCGAAAGAAGTGAGACGCAGCTCTACATTTTGTGGATTGCCGTCTCTCTTCCACAATTTACTTAGACGTGTTGGTGCGATAGAAGCAATTAATATTACAATTCTAGTTATTTAGCTCGCTTGCATTACCAATTCATATTACTGATTTCGAATGTAGTTAACACATAGTTTTAACGAGTTCCCTTAATTGACGTCATTACAGACACCGTTCAAGCGATTCATTAATATTTTTTCAACGTTGTTTAACCTGATTTAGTAATCAAAATACCTGAATTACTAACGATATTTATTGATATCATTCGTAATAATTAAGTTATTTTTGTATATATTTATATTCGTTCAATTCAGTGTGAAATTCGAATACAGCATGTTCACTTATTGTAGAAGAAATTGACTTTTACATTATTCTTCCGAAGCACGGTTTTATTTTACTTTTGTAACTGTTGTTTTAACCAAACTCTTACTCGTTCCAAAAATTGGAGGTTAGTTTTTCGAGAATATTTAAAAGTGATATAGAAAGACAACCTACTATAAATCGGTATTAAATATACTAATAACTAAATTAATAAAACCCTACAGAAGTCATGACAAGCTAAAGTTGCTCTACATCATTTTGAAAATAAACAAAAGCCTGCACGCATTCCGTACATAATAATGATACATCTAAAAGCATTTTTTAATCTTTGCAGTGTTGACTAGGTACCAGTCCGACCAGATACGTCCGCGAATCAGTTATACTTCGGCGTTCTTTTATTTCTTGATTATATGCACTATTGGTTCTTTTAATAACTTGTTAAAAGGCATCTTTCCGTCCCAGAAATAAACAAAGGTGATTTTTACACTTCGATTTATATTTATACCAGACTGCGTCAGATTGAGGAAAATGTTTTTCGAGCATCTGAATGTACTAACATGTTTGCTTTTTAGGTAAAAAGGTATTAAACCTACCAGGTGACGTTGAATTCGTTATACTTTGGTATATCGTTAAAATAATATATGTTTCACGACTTTCACGCAACGCCATCTGGTCTCAAACTAAGCAGAGCTTGTATTATAAGTACTAGACAACTGATATACATACTTATATACTTCTAAATACATACATAACATATTATAGATTAATTACATCCAGATCCAAAACAAATGATGTGCTCGTCACACAAACATTTGTTCTGTGTGGGAATTGAACCCACGACATCTAGTACAACAGTCAGGCCTCTAACCACTAGACCAACAGGCCAGTAAATTAACACGTTTTACTATATCGAAGGAATAGTCTTTATTGTATGCCTTTAAGGTTACAGAAGTTATTTAGGTAACATAGAGTGATAGGGTACACTGGCGGTCCTATCGCTAATAGCTGTCTTTCAGACAACCTTTGGATGGTGAGAATGATATAAATAAAGAGGTTGAAGGGTTAATAGGTGTAATCACCCTAAAAATAATAGAAAATAATGAGGTTACAATTTTTAAGTTGTCATCATCATTAATTTTATAGTTTAGCTCTAGTCAGTGCAGCTCTTTCCATCTCTCTATTTCGTGCCAGGAATTGGACCTCCTTGTATGTCCAAACCTCGACTAGAAATAATTTGTTTTCATAATTTATGTTTTTTTTTCTTTTTCAGGTGACTCTCAAGTCGCGTATTTGTACGTCATTCGCAAGTTTGGCTTCACCGAAGTGGAATACAGCGTTTATGGCACAATTAACATCGTTTTGGGTCTCGTTGGTGAGTAAAATTAAAATAAATAATACCTAACTGTTCTTCTAAAGTGCGTTCACATGAGTTTATTAATAAAAAGGTATGTTTATGGCTTTAAGGTTTGGCCTTCCGTGAGGATTGGGGCTTAAATTTCGGGTCTTATGCGTTAAGATAAGTTTCCCATTACTTTATATGATACCCATAAAATTGTTGCAAAATAAGAGAAAATCCAAAAATAACACCAGCACACACAAGTCACGAGCAAAGACATGTATACTCGAACAAACAATTGCAGTAGATTTTTTAAACGAAATTTCTGAAGCTGTTATGAAATATTCCTGATATTGTATTCCAAACGTAAAATGCTTAGCGTGAAATAAAAATTGGACATTTCACTAGGACTAAACCTCAATTGTTTAATAGAGCACACATGTTTTTGCTTGTGACTGTACAGAATTTGACAAAAAAAATCAAACCACGAAAGTCGGATACAAATACATGAGATTGTTTACTTCTTTGCAAATTAAATCAACGTTTCATCATCATCTTCCTGCCCTTATCCCAATTTACTTGGGGTCGGCGCAACATGTTTTTTCTTCTCAACATGTTGCTAATAGATTTGGCTATGGTTTTATAGTCGGCCGCCTGCCTGACACTAACCCTCTTTGGGAATGCGATTGTTGGTGGTTTACCCGCCACCATTCGGGTGACCCAAGGTGTTTGGTACAGTGCACTAGGTCTTAAGGTCCATTAGTCGCCTTTTACGACACTCAGTGGAGGATATGGGGTGGCGCTATTCTTTATATCCGGACACCACACGGATCATATACTATATGCAATAAAAAAATATTATAACACTACACCAATGAATTAAGTACTTAAAGAATAAGTTTAAAAACATGTGAGGGCAATTATGGTCTGGTATTTTCCTCCTTTAAAACACCTACAAGTTTGCATGCCAATGAAAAAAAAAACATTAATTATCACATTTGTTTCATTCTTTAATTTTATTCAAGTGGTTAGCCATTCTTATGTAGGTACGTTGGTGTTTACAAATATAAGGTGTTAAAAGTTAAATATAGTATAAAACATATTTTTTGTCAGTATACAAGTACGAAGTAATTACGTGCGTCGAAATATCATTTTGATAAAATTCATATTTAGATTGAACGGACGTAAAACGACGACACGTTTTTTTTGTCTTACTCTTTGTCTTATAATTAGACTTTAGATAATAGAAGCTATTAGCTATTCTATCCCTAATTTTCTATACGCAAACTCCATTGACTTTATTATGATTTTTTATTAACATTGTGCAAGCGAGATGCAGCTATGTGCAGTGTAGTCCGCCATCTGCAGTAGCTGCATCTCACTTGCACAATGTTAATAAAAAATCACAATAAAGTCAATGTAGTTTGCAATACAATTAACAATTTAATATAGTAAATAGTGCGTTTATAGATAAGACTCATTTCTTATCGACAAAAGACCGGGAAAATATTATTGGAAGTATCTCGTTAACTTTTATCTTACTGCAATTATCAATGTAGGCATTAAATATTAAATGAAGTTCAATTCTTTGTTTTAATACACAAAAAAAGGTTTTAAATTACTGTATTTGTCAAATGTACGACAGCAGTTGATAAAACTAGTTCTTTGGTGGCTAAATTCCAACAAGTAAAAAATAATAAAAACCATATTTTATCAAAAAACCTATAGCTTTTTATCAACTATCGAAGTTTATTTATTTACGGAACCGCTCGAGAACTCTATTGCTTCATCTGAAATAAGAAATTATTATCATTGTCTTTAAATTCAATACCAACGTTTTGTTTGTTGACCACTTAGTTGTTTGAAATAAAGGATAAAAAAATACATTATAAATAAATATTCCACGACTTTCGCACAACGGCACAAACTTTGCAGAGTACTTTGTATTATGAGTACTAGACAGCTGATAAACATACTTACATATTTTATAATAAATACATGCTACAGATTAATTACACCCAGACACAGAACAAATAATCGTGATCATCACACAAACCTTTGTCCTGGGTGGGAATCGAACCCGCGACCACTACTGCGACCGCGTATAGCAGTCAGGGCCAGTAACCACTAGACCAACAGGTCGGTTTTGTCAATTAGGAAAAACCGACGCTGAAACCGAAACCATTAATTCATATCTGTAAGTGTAACCGTTCTACTTTTAATAATATTGACCAATATCTGAAATGGCATGTCCAGAATCACCAAGTTTTTTCAATTTTGTCGTTTGTCACTCAAGTAGTCTGTATGTGGTCTGCCTAATGGTCCCCAAAAAACTGTCGATCAATTCAAGTACTTTTTTATCAAATTGCAAATGTTTATTTTGATTTGTTTTTGCGGTCAAAAGTAATCTGATAAACGTAATTACGCATAATAATGCCATTCAAATCTTCAAAGTGACCTTTCTATTTAAATACGAACTTTATCTTTTGCGACGAATTAAAAACGCATCTCTTTACATTGCGTGTAAGTGTAACGAAGTCTTTATCATCGTAGGTCAAGGATTGCGGATCGTGATATTTATATTGCGGATAGTACATTTATCACGCAACCATACACTCAAAACAGAAATAAACTTTATAATCATGTTCATAAGGTTCGGTATTCTTTGAGCGGAAAGACGTTCATTAATAAACTAATTATTTTTTATCAGTACCGGTCCCTATATTGCAGGTGATGTCTTACAAATTAATTTATAAACTTAAATACGTTTGTATTTATCTTAATATTTGGTTGTATATAGTTTAATTATGGATTGAGAACAATATTATAATAATAGTATCTTGCTATTGTTGTAATGAACTTGATACATTAATTTTAAATAACGGGTTCAATGATCTTTATGTATGACTATAATAATATCTTTTTTCTTAGTATAACTACTAAAATTGTTTACTGCTTGTTGCAATTTTGTTGATTTAATAATACGGAAAGGTCAATCTTAATTCGATTTGATAAATTTGTATGATATCAAAATTATCTTGAATATAGGAACACAAACTCAGGCCATACTTAATGTACCAAAGATAAATAAAAGATGTTTGTAGATTCTAAAAATAAATTAACTGTAAATAAACAGGAAATATACAATTTGTCCAAAAGTGTTTAAACAATCATTTTTATGTGTGAACGTTATAAAATTCTAAACAACCTAAAACATATAAAACTAAAACCAATAAATTTACAAACATAGGTATACACATAAATATATAAACTTAAAAAATAGCGACATAAATTTCTTCCGCATCATTGCCTGCCGGGAGTGCCTCATTACCTAAAATCTGAAAAACCGAAATCCCATACAAATATGCGAGAACCATTACAATGATATAATCTCCAAACAGTTGCATATATAAGGAAATAATTAAATACCAATAGCTGGTCCAGTAATTAAAGCCTCGTTCTTAAATTTACTACATACTCGTAACTAAACTGACTTGAGCAAAGGGTAAAAACGACAAGCTTATTAATGAATACTGGGGTGCAATGCAATGTAAAATTATAGCAGTTGTGGAAGCGTGACAGCGCACTAGACGGCGTCTGTTTTCCACAAATGTGACGGACGGGCCTGGTGGTCTAGTGGTGTGTGACCCTGACTGCTAAGCCAGAGATCGTGGGTTCGATTCCCATCCAGGACAAATGTTTGTATGATAAACGATCATTTGTTCTGTGTCTGAGTATGATTTTTCTACAATATGTATATGTTACAGCCAAAGTGATTAATCTAGATATTATGTATACTGTCTAGCTATTATGAATAATATCTACTCAATTTGGATAAAGTGATAATTCACACAAAATTAATCACATTAACTAGCTATTATACATAATATCTTCAAAGAATTGGATAAAGTGATAAAACAAGTGGATATTCGTTTAAGAATAAATTTGTATTTAAATTTTCCTTAAGCATACATATCAGAAAAAATATTTTAACAATTAAAATAACATAAGATAATATTTTCACCTCAATAAACATAGATTTTAACAAATAAAAAAAAAAACCTAACCTCACCTAATTTAGGTTAGGTTAGGTTTTTTTTTAGGCAGGAGTGTGGATATCAAATGAACATTATACCTTTTGATCATTAGCGCAAATGTTGATATAGTAAATAAATATTCGACGAACTGATAATTATGTCAAACGACATTATACAAAGTGATGATTTTCTTAAACGTTGTTCGATTGAGTAATATTATATCAAACGTTGTTCGATCAAACAAGGGTGAACCTAAGATAAAGACCGTATTATTACTTTGGCTAACTTTGACACGATATTATGAATAATAACTAGATAATGTGATTAATTTATTACACTGTCTAGTGAATTTAGCTATTATCCATAATGACTAGTCATCATGTATAATCGCTCATTAATCACTATGACTGTAACATATATATTTTGAAATATATAAGTATGTTTATCAGCTGATTACCATAACACAAACTCTGCTTAGCTTGGGATCAGATGGCCTTGTGTGGATATTGTCCCAAGATATTCATTTATTTAATATAAATGTTATAATATTGCTTTGGGCAGTGAAGGTAATTTTATGTCACTGCAGATTTCTTCCCGCTCGTCAATCTCTGCTATCAATTAGAGCGATCATGCTCAACATGGTTTGTAGTTGTGGCGCAACTAATAATTTTGAGCTGTTTGAATTTACCCACATAATATGTCACAGTAAAGTGATATGTATAGAAGGTGTACACCGCACCAGAAACAGTTTAAAATTGGTGATTTTTCTAGGTCTTTGTGTAGGTGCTTAAAAACATGGGATTTGATAGTAATTCCCATTCCCACTTTTTTTAAGGACTCTGATTGAAATAAATATTATAAGAATATAAATAAATTGACATCCTAGGCTTTTTGTCACATAGACATAGACATAGACATATGTATATAGAAAAGATACTTTTAAAATTATTTTTAACCTCAAATCTGGTTCGATCTGACTAATCAAACTCTTTTAAGCTAAAATTATTGTTATGGTGGAAGAGGGACGGCGCTCTATGCTTTAGTGCGGTATCTCACTTCTACAACTGTAACATCCATACTTTACAAAGTGGCATAAGCGCATGAAGCATAGCAACGCATTGCCTCACTCCGATCACACTCGGGAGTTACCTGACACTTACTTCTTTCCTCGAGAAGGTGTATCCATGAAGGTTACCCCGTCTTACAAGTTATGAGGTATTATTTTACCGGCATGTAACTTGGCAAGAGTTAAAGCGAGAGGAGAGACGCGCAGAATACAAGTATGTATGTATTCTCTCTTTCCAAGCGTTGCCACGTTATATGCCGAGAAAATTACAGCCTTGAGACAAACAGATAAACAGCGGTTTCTTACCTCCGTTTTACCCTTTGGGTACGGATCCTAAAAACAAAACACCATCGGGTAGCGTCAGGTCTCCCTATTCCCCATATTCATTTCACAATCCTAACATATCTTACGTTGCAAATATCCAGTTAACTTATGATTAGTTTCATAATAGATACATCGTATAACGTATTATCTAATTACGGAAGTCACTTAACGTGCAGTGAATTAGGCCGTAACATGTTATAGCAAGCTCAACCTACTTGGGAAATAATCAATCAAGACCGCCTGTATTGCTACGCTATAGTATATAGGTAATTAGGCTTTGTGAGTTTGAGAGATGATAATGAAATGAATTGTTCTTAGTTGACTGGAATAATTTTGATAAAAGATGTGTAATGTTTCCAAAGTTCGGGTCTGATGGAGTTTTTTCATTAGACTATACTCCTTAAAGTCACTCCGAGTAACACTGGTTATAAGTACAGTCACAAGCAAAAACATGTCTGTATTCGAATAAATAAATTGAAAATTAAAGTTTAAGTCATAGTCAAATGATTTATAACAATCTTGCAATTTTCTTTCAAATTAAACATTATATGTTTAGCGTACAATATCAGGAAAATTCCATAACAGCTTCAGAAATTTCGCATAAGAAATCGGCTGCAACAGTTTAGTCGTGTTTACATATTTTACACTTGACTGTGCATACCTAGAAGTAAGATTGCTATCAATTGCGACACAGATTTTCCTAACTAATGTGGGTGTTAATGCATTATTAATGACACTTATTAATTTTTGTTTTAATAAATGTTTTTTTTTTATATGAAATAGTTTTTCAATTGTTAATTGCTAGCCTAAGTTTAAAAATTTTAATTATTTGAACTGTATATTACGTATGCTACTTTTGACAGTGGAACTTCTCCTTCTGCCTATCTTGTTGTTTGCTATTTGCAACCAAATACGTAGTGCATTATGCATAAGTCGCACGCTTACGTTTAGTTACTAGTCCTGGAATAATCTAAGGATAAACTGCTAACTAATGTAGGTTTGCAAAGCATTACGTAACGTTACTTAGTAAATGAAACTAGTGGCCGATGTAGCATGCAAAATAATGTGTCCGGACCGATTTCGGCCACTGCTGCTACTGTTACTATGATACCTGCAGCCAGCTACGCAGGACATACATATTATAGTGCACCAGCGTGTACGCAAACACAGGTGCCCTCTCTGTTCCTTTACTCTCACAGCCTGATGGGATGGTAATCCAACATGACGGAAGACAGATCAGGTGCAGGAGCCACATTTTGACTTGCATCCCGAAACACGGAAGCTGTAATATTTATTTCTAAAACGCACACAACATTCGAAAAGTCAGTGCGCGCCGTGGGGATCGAACTCGAGACCTTTGACTTGGCAGTCCTACGGTCTTATCACGGGGCTATCACAGCTTCATGCAAAATATCTCAGCTTGATTCTACAGGTAGTTGTGCAAGTGAGACAGCGCGCTCCATGGTATAGAGCAGCGTCTATCTTCCACAACTGCTTGCCACCGTAACTGTAGGAGGTAGTACACCTCCAGGTTTTTCGAATAATAAGTTGTCGAATTATATTGTATATGTTGCACCGCTTACCCTTTTTAAATCGTTAATAAATTTTATTTCTCAACGTTAAATGTTAAGTTTTTAAATTGCATCTTAAAATTTTATTGGTGGGGATCGAGAGGAGGTTTTATAATTCTTAAAAGTGTTTTTTTTTCTCGCAGAACCAGTGCGATACTATATTGTTTTTTTATTGCTTTCAACATGAACATCTGACCTTTGTGTGCGAATATTTGTTTTATAAAATCTGCTAACCCACGGAAAATTGCAAAGCTTCACACTCAGTCCTACTGCCTAATGTACGATATGAACTCCGAATGAAACCACCTACACACTGAAACCTAGCCTTTGACGTCCTGCGCATTAATGCCAACAAAATCAAATTAATGGATGTGCCCAAAACCACCACATTTTAACTGATGAAATTGTAATCAAAAATATAAGGTAACAATAGTGATTTGACGAATAAAGAACGCCAACGCCAACGTCAGTTTAAAACATTTCCATTGGTGTGATACAATAACGTGAGGGCCAGGCCAGGCCACACGGTGCGGCACCGCACCGCACCGCATTACTCCGCACCGCACTGGCGGCCACACGAGCAGTGCGGCGTCGCAATATTCTTACGGCGCCGCTGCGGCACCGCAACAGGCTTGGCTTGGCTTGCCCAGTTGACGACAGTCTACAATAAACAACAGAGCGGCGCCGCTGCGGCACCACACTACTTGCACCCCTCCCCGCCTCGTCTGCCTCGCGCCGTTGTCCGGTGCGCCTGCGGTGCGACGCCGGAGCGGCGCCGGGCGTGCCGTGTGGCCTGGCCTTTAGTGTTTGTAGAAAAGTAAATTGTATATAGGCCCCGATTTCTGGCACCAGTTTATAAACAAGCAGCGATTGTAACGTTCTTCTTTTGTTTACAGGAACAATCTTCTGCATCTCAGTCCTGAGCAAAAGATTCCGCGTGCAAGACAGCGCTATAGGTGCCCTCGCAGGTGTGAGCAGGATAGCAAGCTGTTACATGACTGCGTTTGCACCTACCAGAGCCTGGTACTACTCGGCTCCACTCTTGAATATTTTTAGTCACACTGGCTTAACTGCTGTCCGGTCAATAGCTACTAAGAGTGTGCCTACGGAAGATGTTGGTTAGTAATTATCTTTTTTTTTGTCTAAAAATCATTCATACTCAAATGTTTCATAATTATATACCTAGCAAAAGCCATACGATGATAAATTATTCTGGTTTAAAGATATATATTATGTCTGTTTTTAGATCCACTAACTTTAAATTGCGATACTCATTGACGTCATACTATTACGCTAAAGAGTAATTTGGGAACCAATTAGCAGTTAATGTTTAGTCGTTATTTTTAGTAGAGCCTAAACGGAGTTCTGAACCCTCAATTGCGACACAAAGAATCTAAATACGCTGTGATTGCTTAATTTGTCTAAGCAACATCAAGAAGCTTAACACGAAATAAATTACTCAGGAAATTGCTCTATAAAACGTAACGGCTTGATAAGAGAAAATTCGCCAAAACGGCAAAGTACAGCAGTTTGTGTGAGACAAGGCTATTTAAGGATTAACACCTGTTGATATTCCTTAGAGGGGTTCAACGTTACTTCCTCTGCTACCACTAAATTAATCAAGTTAACATCAAAAGTCAGAACTGTTTGTTTCGGAAACATTCGCTATAGAATGCATACCGTAAAATGTGGTAAAAAGGGGTGTCCGGGTGAAGATACAAGTTTTTAAGGTATTGAATATTTAAAGAGTGAGAGAATTCATTTCTAGGACTTTCAACTGTTAAATAAATTATGAAGAAGCCGGTTTCTAAGTAAAAATAAAACCTGGAAATACGACGAAGAAGATTCCCGATCTTAATTTAACTCTATTTAAGCATCCTTATTCACTACCATTCTTGGAACCCACAGTTTTTTTAATGTGACTTTGTATAAACCTAAAGGATGACAATAATTCAATTTGCTGTTTGCTTAAAATATTAAAGCAATGCAGTATGACTGGCATTCATGAAACGAGAAAAAGGAACAAAATAATTTGACAGGCCTGTTGGTCAGTGGTTAGTGGTTCTGACTGCTATATATGTTATGGACCAAGTGATAAATTGAGCAGTATACATAATGCCCGGGCACTATGAAAAATGCCCAATATGAGAGTGCACTTTGATAATAATTATTCAAATAATCAAATTGACCGGGCACTATACATATGGCCTATCACCTTTTGGGCAAAGTAATACAAATGTTACAGCCAAAGTGATCAATTTATCATAAAGATTATTTTAACAATTAAAATAACATAAGATGATATTTTCACCTCAATAAATATAGATTTTGACAAATAAAAAAAAAAACCTAACCTCACCTAATTTAGGTTAGGTTAGGTTAGGTTTTTTTTTTTTATTTGTCAAAATCTATATTTATTGAGGTGAAAATATAAAAAAAAAACCTAACCTCACCTAATTTAGGTTAGGTTAGGTTTTTTTTTTATTTCTACGACCACAATCAACGTCGGAACTCGAACTCTTACGGTGTCCCCAATTGCAGCCATGGTTTATTTAGCACTTGATATAACTTAAATATATAGCTTTAGTATCAAATTGCCCAACTATCATTTAGCAATATAATAATGAGCAAGCGATATGATAATAATGAAGTTAAGATAGTAATTAATCACTTAGCCCGATAATGCTAGGCATTATTCATAATGCCCAAGCATTATAAATAATGCCCGCATTAATCACTCAGTCATTAATTATCAGTTGTCTAGTACTCATAATACAAGCTTTGCTAAGTTTGAGACTAGATGGCGTTGTGTGAAAGTCGTGGAATTTTTATTTATTTAATCTGTCATGTTTTACTGTGTGAAACAAAAGAGCAAATAACAAAGTAGCTGAGGGAATGAAACTTTTTGAAGCACTGATTCTACTTACCAAAACAAGACAGATGTCATAAAACCTACCTACGCGGCATATCTTTTATATCTATGGCAGCTAATTTCAATTCTAGTATTATTGAATAACTCAAGAGTAATTAAATTGTATTCTATTTGTTACAGCCAAACTAAGTGCCCTAATTGGCGTGACAGAAGCGATCGCGCCGTCAATATACATGCCGGCGACCAGCTATATCTATATGATGACCATAGACAACTTCCCTGGGTGCTTCTACATGTTTGATGCTGCCCTTACCTTCGTCGCTATAGGATTGTTCACGTAAGTTGGCTTTTGAAGTTTGCTGTGTATTTTTTAACCTCATTTTTACCCTAATACAAAATACCCTTATAAAATATAAGTTTGAATGTTATGTGTTTGTCTGTTAATGACAACGTAGAGTCAAAAAATTAGATTTTGTGTTCAAAACACGTTTTCTTTAGTGGTACTAAAACGAAAATCATTAAAATTCGTATACCCATTTATAGGATTATTTTTTTCTTGTATAAGATAAATATTTTTTTTTTTTTTTTTTTTTTCCGTGTGGTGTCCGGATATAAAGAATAGCACCACCCCATATCCTCCACTGGGTGTCGTGAAAGGCGACTAATGGACCTTAAGACCCAGTGCACTGTACCACCTTGGGTTACCGGAATGGTGGCGGGTAAGCCATCAACAAACGCATTCCCAAAGAGGGTTAGTGTCCGGCAGGCGGCCGACTATAAAACCATAGCCAAATCTTTAAGCAACATGTCTAGAAGACGTGTTGCGCCGACCCCAAGTGAAATGGGATAAGGGCAGGAAGATGATAAGATAAATATTTTTCACTTTAAATTAAAATTGCTGCTGCAGATTAGTATGGTACTACATTTAAATAGTTTTAACAAGTACAAGATTACAAGAAGAAATTACAAGATTTTCAAGGAATACATTTAATAAGTAGAGTAAATTACATCGTCGTTTATTAATGGAGACCTTTGCATAACGGAGTCGAGTCATTTACCATTTCTTAGATAAGATCTATATTTTGTTGTTAAACATAAATCTAGGATATAAATAACTAAAACATATAATTAGAGATAACTATACACATTTTTTTAACACAAAAAAGACGAGAGCAACCACCATTTTTTACTAGCTTTGCGTATACACATTTGGCATTTTCGAATTATAAAATTATTCCGCAGCAACGGCGTGACAATTACAGGCAAACGTTATTTAAAAACTGTACTAAAATATTAAAGTTTATCGTTTACGTAACATGTGAGTATGGAAGATAAATGTGTCATTTTTCTCTGAAACAAAAATGGTACAAAAATGGCTTTTGTAATGGAATGCCGGCCTATGAGGGCAGACTTGATTTTAAACGGAATTCCAGCGCAAATATTTGTACGACCTACAATCTAGACGATCTTTTGTTTTCGTACTTTTGTGAATTAAATCTGAATAATAAATCTTTGGGAAAATGTAGCGTCCTAGATATTTTTCATTGAATGTTTTTGTGCGCTGTTAGTAGGTGATAGGATATGATCATTGGTACGCGATAAAATGTGTCGGTTTTTGTAGTACAAGAAGTCTAGTATAACATAAGACAGAGAACAAGAAAATTTCGATGGACGGATGTAGTCAAAACCGAATCTATTTTAGTCGTATTTGTATGAAATAAATCTCCCATAACGTGGAAAGACGAAGAGAAGTCCAGTGATTGCCATCGAGATTAACGCCTGTATAGACATCATTTTAATTAAATTACGAATTGAAGGAGGTTTATAATCACAATAGATCAACAAAATTTTCCAAACTATTACAGCAAGAAGATAAACATTTATTTGTCCACATTTTATGTGCGCTGCTATTGTATTTCCTCAATCATCTGTTGCCTTCTTAGAACAAGTGGTAAAGGTGTACGCTTGCACACCTAGATTCACCAAAAAAGGTTACAAGTGCCATGTAGCAGGACGCTAACGTTTATCGGGAACATTTTCCAACTGACAGTACTGAGAACTTTATAACACTTACACTAGGAATTTTCAAGTACTACTACTAAGCGCCTATTTAATTGAACATTGGTTTCAATTGGCTTAGCAAAACAATTAGGTAAGCTATACAAATTTGAGAAGCGCCTCAAAGAGTTTAACGATTTTTTTTCTTACACGAATTGCATGTTAGTTACTATCAAAAAATATTATAGTAAGAGAAACTTCAAATATTTATTATGTATGATCATTTTAGTAAAGCCATTATCAATTTATTATCCTAAATATCGAAGAATGGTTGTGTTACTAACCTGGGGCCATTCTATGCAACAGCCAAGATGATCTCACAAAAAATATATATTGTTTAATACTACTGTTTACTACTTCTGTCTGTTGACATAGTATGTTATATAATTTCGCTAAAAACTCAACGTAACCTGTTTTGCTACCGATTACTCAGTAAGTAACTAGTATGGCAGTTTCCGATAATCGTTGCGTTCAAGTTATTCGAGTAAGCGATTTATATTATTAAGATCTGATTTTTTATATTATGTCAGTAACGTTATTTTATTGATTGCTTCATGAATATTTTATAAATTTTTAGAATCAATGTATAGACACAAAAGAATCGGTATCCTAATACCTACTACTTATTTGGCAATATATTTTTTAAAGACTCGCTCAGTTCTTTCACAGAAATTCACATGGATAAAAAAAGCTCAAAACTAGCATTTGTAGATTACACAAATTCTTGGGGATGGGGAGTTTGTTGCGCCGTTTCTTCTCCCGTAGCGAAAGCACAGGAAGCGGTGAAGGGTGGGCGATGGGGTGCTGTCTAATATGATTTTGACGTTCGGAAAGTGCTACATTGTAGCCTATTTTGAATAAATGACTTTTGATTTTGATTTTGATCTTGTTCTACGCGGGGACCAAACCCGTGACACCTCGCACATACCTACTCGTAATTGGCGTGGTGACCTCATACCAAATATGAATTGCCAAACCGCAGTGAGCTAGCGTGGACAATCAATCAATCAATACCTAAAACTTCTTTGTATGGGAAGAGGCCTGTGCCCAACAGTGGGACGTTGATAGGCATTACATTACATTTTACCTTTCATTATAATTATAAAAATCGCAAAAACGCTACCGCTTATTAACTATGCCACTGTTTACGCCGTCCATAAGTTTTTTAGCCGGATTACATAACCATATCTAGGTTAAACGATAAAGAATATCACGTAACAATAATAAATGCACGTGTATAAGTTAAATGTAGACATATTATAATAACAGGATCGTAGCAAATGGAAAGATGTGATCTCTGCCTACCCCAAGGGAAAGAGGCGTGACGTTTATGTATGTATGTACCTATGCTCCGTAGGCTGTAGGCCATTGCTAGTAAAATTGTTTTTAAAAAACAAGCTCATGATAATAATTCAAAAGCACACTTGCTTACTTAAACCTAATGAGTTATGTTATAAATTATTGCCTAACTAAGGAGATACCATAAGGTAATCTCAATATAGGTTAGGTATATAAAAATATATTTATAGGTTATAGGAACAATTCTGTTAGGGTTAGCTAAGTCATCCGTAAAAATCATTATTCATTAATAGATCTGTATCAAAATACTCCAGACTCCATGTGATAAGATATAGATATCTATACTTTACCCCACAAGAATGTTTTACTCAACCGATTAATTGAGATACCCAATTAAAATATTTCAATCGTATTCAAACTTCGTACGCAAGCTATAATTTGTAAAAAACAATCAACTTGAGGTAAAAAAAACATTGAACATACTAAAACACCAAAGAATTCAATTTATTCTAATAGGATTTTTATTTAAAGGTTTGGTTTGGGCTTATTGGATGTCATAACGTAAAGTATCAGTTTTGTTTACATGACAATCAATATAATGTGTAAAGCTATAAGCCACTCATCTCACTTGATTGAAAACAATAACATTGGCATTTTCTTGCAATATGATCATCATAATCAGAACATTGCCATTCATTGGCCCGTTTTTTTTCCGTGGTGATACGCTAATGACTTCAACCCACGCTGAGGGCACGGCGCGGTGGCGTGGTGATATGTCGGACTCCCACCGACTAAAAACACCCCTTCTTCTACCTAAGCCAGCTTCACGGGATCGCTCGCGCATGCTATGCGTGACCCTGGCTGTACCATCCACTGGGCCTGCCATAAACATAGGCCTTCCCCAAAGCCATTAAAAATCATACATATACGGTCGAATTGATAAACTTTTTACTTTTTAGTTCGGTTTAACAGGCATAGTTTTTGATGAATGACGTTTTGAAATGACGAATGAAAAACTGTAAGAAACAAAAAACAGTTTCAGGAAACGTTAAATATACGTCATAATGTCGTCATCGCGAACGTCATTAACATTGTCATTATCTGTTAACAATTCTATACGGCCGCTGCTGTTTACATAATTTGAACAATTTTATAAAATTGTCTTTAAATGTTATTCTGATATACAACCTCTTCGCTTTGTTTTCACAGGTTCGTTTACGTGCTGGTGAGACGAAGAAACAAAGCCACAGTCACGGATCCGAGTAAAAAAGAAGAATTTGCCAGAACAAATGAAGTTTCACGGTTTTAAATAAATTCGTAATTTTTACAAAATATTTACAAAATGATCTGAATATGAAAAGACGGTGCTATTGACTGGTGACTTAAAACGATATTAGTTATATGTATGTTTAATACTTTAGCACATACATTAGCACACTGTAATAACGAAATAGATAATTGTAAATAATTCATGTACAAATGTTCTTAGGACCCTCACATTCTACAGAGAGTGTATCGACCGTCAATTTAATCAAGCTGGGTTTAAGCACAGTGTCTAAAAACATATTTAAGAACATTCGGTTGTCCAGTATGCACGAATATTAGCAAAAGGAGAGCTTAAGTAAAGCCTAATCTGAATAACTATCGGCCGAAAACCGAAAATGTGTCAAACATGAAATTAACATCTCTCACCATACTAGATTGTAAACATAAGATACATGTCTAAACACTAAAAATATTAATAATGTATTGGTATTCTTACAGTAGCATTACTCAAATCCTAAATTAAAGAATATCGTGCTTTATTCATTGAATGAAGAATGAAAAATGGCAATATACGGGTATGAAGAAATTGTGACTTCCTCTTGGTTAGAACTCAGTAGAATTTTACCATTTAACATTGAGCATAGTTTCATCTATCTTAATATTTTAAACTAAGACACTATTAATGATACTAATTGCGTTATTTTTACGTAAAAAATAATAATGATGTAGGTTATTACCTTTTCTAAGTTCCGCGCGGCCGTGGATGATGCGACGGCCGCGTTTAAATATTTTGATAAGTACTTTAGATCATTGGCATTATCTGATAGGTTTTGTTTTTATTTTTTCAAGAGTAATTTATTAGTAGTATGTTACTTATTATTTAAGTATACATTACATTTTTAATAACTAGGTAACAATTTTTTTTTTGCGTAAAAGTAGACCTAACACAATTAGTGTCATTAATAGTGTCTTAGTTTAAAATATTGCCCACGACTTCGAAGTCACCCTGAAGAGCTGTAAGTTTTTGTTGAAATATTACCTACCTTAAATTTTATTGCATTATATTGTGCAAGTATCCCTCATTCATTTGTTTTCTGAGTTATCTTTGTTGGTTGGCGGAGTGGCTTATACATTTTGATGTTTTCTATGTGACGGTTCGATGCGAATGCTTTTGTGACAAGGTTCGTGCTAGGGGCCTAATTATGATTTTAGTAGTTTGTATACTTTGCTTTGCAGTGTGACGATCAAAGCTAAAATAATATTTAAATCAATAAAATAGAAAATATGTTTACAGGACATTGACCTAAAATTGAAATGAAAGTTACTATGTTATCTATTTATATACATTTTTGTTAATAAAATTGCTAAGGGTTATTTTAAAAATACATCTGAGAAGGATATATGTCTAAATTTGTATTACAAAAGGTCACCTTACAGAGAATTAACTATGATTTTAAATATGATAAGCCTGTATTGCTTTTATCTCGTGATGTCTAAGAGAAAATATTGCACAATGTTAGAAAATTAAACGCCAAATAATTGCCAAAAATGTTACGTGTGTAAAAGAATAAAAACTTTGATAGATGAGGTCTAAACTACTTACTATTTTAATAATTAATGAACTCGATAGTAATTTTCAAGTTCTTCTGTATTTTATCAATATATTAGTTAAACATTTATGACGATTGAAATGTCATGCCATGAGTCTTGTTCTGATTCGTTGAAAGTCGAGTTGTCTACTCCTTGATTTCCGTTTATAGTACTACAAGGGTCTTTTGTCATGTTGATGACATTAACATAAAAGCGTAGTAATTCGCAACAAGAATCAAATTAATGTCTGACAAAAGTGATAGTTACACTTATGACGAATTTAGTTCCGATTATGGCCTATTGCCAAAAAATCCTTATAGCACTGTATCCTTAGCTATTATAAAAAGGTGATAAAATATGTATATTTTATGGACCAAGTGATTAATGCGGGCATTATTTATAATTCTCGGGCATTATGAATAATGCCTAGCATTATCGGGCTAAAAGATTAATTACTATCTTAACTTCATTATTATCATATCGCTCGGTCATTATTATATTGCTAAATGATAGTTGGGCAATTTGATACTAATGCTATATTTAAGTTGTATCAAGCGCTCCATGGCTGCAATTGGGGAGTACCACCGTAAGAGTTCGAGTTCCGATGTTGACTGCTTTCGTAATGATGGAAGAAATAAAAAAAAAACCTAACCTAACCTAACCTAAATTAGGTGAGGATAGGTTTTTTTTTTATTTGTCAAAATCTATATTTATTGAGGTGAAAATATCATCTTATGTTATTTTAATTGTTAAAATATTTTTTATGATATGTACGCTTAAGGCAAATTAATATACAAATTTATTCTGAAACGAATATCTACTTGTTTTATTACTTTATCTAATTCTTCGAAGATATTATATATAATAGCTAAACAGTATCTATAATATCCAGATTGATCACTTTGGCTGTAACATTTGTAACATTTGTATTACTTTGCCCAAAAGGTGATAGGCCATATGTATAGTGCCCGGTCAATTTGATTATTTGAATAATTATTATCAAAGTGCATTCTCATATTGGGCATTTTTCATAGTGCCCGGGCATTATGTATACTGCCCAATTTATCACTTGGTCCATAACATATACAATCTATTTTCATTATCTCAGAATCCACCAGTAAGATACTTAGTAGATCTAGCATTTTAACACCACATTTTACGTCATCAACCTTATCCTAAAATGTTAATAACTAAATTGGTCTTATCCAAACTTTCTATTAAGATACTAAGACTGTGTTATTGTAAATGTAATTATAGTTTTAAAAAGATTAAAAATGAATGTTCTAAGAAATATACGATTTGTTATCGTGGATTGTTCGTGTTTATTTAGATGAATGTTTAGTTCAATGCTCTATTATCTGTTTTCAAATACAATAGAGTGGTTCGCAAAGAAACGATTTCAGATACATTTGCTTGAGTAAGTTTTATTTGAATACTCGTCAAATAGATGAGATTGCTTTAATGTTTATTACTGTGAGTGTAACTTATTGTTTGTAGAGCGGTTTTTGTAAGGGATGTCGAATGGATGGAATTTTCTGTCAAGGCTCGTGTTATTGTCTAACAAAAAGCTTACAGCTACAGTCAGCTGTTTTGTTTTGTGTTTTGTTTCATAAACTGAGCCACCCTTTTTTGTTCGTGGGTAATCATCAAATGACCCCACCCGCTGTGGGCGCAGCGGAAGGGAGTGTCAGACTTTTACTTACTAAAACCCTCTATGTTCCTCCTGGAGCCCTTTGAGTGCCAGGGTCATGGTAACTCTCTCGAACATTCCGCAGCCCCGGCAGTAACCGAGCCACCTAGATCTATAACGGGATGATTTTGTATAAAAAGTTAGTTTTGAATTCCAATAAAAAACACAAATCTCCGCTTCGCCATTTTCTTAACTAGTTTTTAAAATATAGTGAAAAGATAGCTCAATACTCCCATTACATAGTTAGCCAGCTAGTAGGTGCTCTGAACAAATTTAAGAAACTGAACAACAGGCAAACCTTTTCCTATACCAACAGTTCCAGCAGTATTATCTATAGTTACCATGCAATGTTCTCTGCTGATTCATGCTCTTCTAAACATATACTTGGTTGTATTTCATGAAATATTTGATTGTCTGTTGGCCATATGGTTTCGACAGATCCATGATCAAAAATTCTCGATGTGGGTAACTAAACGCGAAATTTCATGAAGTAGGCAACATTATTTGATCATGAAAAAAGTTTATGAAAAATTGGACTTAAATTTCAATAAATAATTAATGAAGCCTAGAATATGGTAAGAAATTTAATAAATTGTGTAATTCTTTCTAAATATTTTATAGACACCCTATACATACTCGTATGATGCGGCCAAACTTGGGTGATGAAATCGTGAAATGTAGATAATTTAATGATCTGAACAAATTGAATTGTCCTCATGAAATATGTAACCCTTTCATGAAATACACGAATATTGTATGTATTATGAAGTGGGCAAAGTTACAAATCATCATTATCATCAGCCCATCGCAGTTCACTGCTGGACATAGGGATCTCCAAGTTCACAGCACTGAGATCTGTTTTCAGCCAATTTACAATGTTACAACATATATATTATATTACTTTAAATCTTGTCTAACCTTATCACCCAGAGGCCACGTCAGTCCAAATATTTTCCCAAAAATTTACTCTCCCAGCTTATCGCATAGATAACGAAATACCTATTACTGTAGTCATAATTAGAAAGTGCAATATAATAGTGATATTACAAGCTGTCACATGACGAAACTCAGATTAGATTTATCTAAGAAAATTTTACTATTTGTATACCTAGAAGAATTAACAATGTGTAGTCTTAATAAATCTTTATTATTTTACATTTGGAATTTACTGTAATTTGGGGTTTTTAGTTTACAATTGATGGGGTGGTTAAATAAACGAAATGGTTTGGCCACATTTTTAAATACAACCATAATAAAGGAATGACTGCTCGGATAGCCAAGTGGTATAAGCCACCAAGCCAATTACCACTGTACACGACGTGTCGCGGGTTTGATCCCCGCATAGGACAAGAATTTGTGCGATCCACAAATGTTTGTTCTGAGCCTGGGTGTCTTTATGCATGTGAATTAAATGTCTGTGAAATCCCCCGCGATACAAGGATTAAAATCATTAATGCGCGACTCGTTAAAAAAAAGGAGGAAAGTTGTAACTTGGACGTCAGAGAATTTCAATTAGTAAATAAATGAATACCGAAACACCCCAATCAGTTGTAGCTATACCCCAGTATTTATAGGCCATAATACGTACAGGTTTTTCATAAATTGAAATAAAAAACACTAGGATCCTACAAATATTACAAATGTGAAAGTTTGTAAGTATGGATGCTTGTTACTCTTTTACATACAAACGGCTGGAGCAATTTTGGTGAAATTTGGTATGAAGTTAGCTGACCTCTGGGTTAATACACACGCTACTTTATAACTGACTGCATCAGAAAGAGGTAATGTTTTTGCGGCTATAACCAATATTTGCGCGGACGAAGGCGCGAGCTACGGCTATTAGATAACAATTGAGGATTATTTACACCCAAACGTGACTCATAACTCATGATAGGCAGTGAGCACAACTTTATTACCAAACTTATACAATTACATATGACACATAAATAATAATATATCTGTCATTATTGGATAACCGTCAAACACACATTTATTGCAAAATAAATGCTGAAGTTCAGACGAAGTTCAATACTTTAATAAAACGCGCAGACATACTAATCTTTCATCGTGGATGTTAAATTAACTTCGGGACACACTTTTAGGCGGGAAACTTTTACAATACTGTCGTCTGCTCACGACATACGGATACAGGGAAATCGAGCCAAAACATCAATATAGGAATACTAGAAGTAACATAATGTAAGAAAGAAATAATGTAGAACTGTACCTTTTTTTTTTTTTTTTTTTTTTTTTGTCACCCGGTGGAAATCCTCATGGACTTCCATCACCCTGGGGAAGGCGATGGGGTGTGCCGGACTCTTACCGGCTAAAACCACCGGAGTGCTTCTCCGTTCCCTATTGTCGGGGGGGGCCATGGGAACGCTTTTGCAGTCTACCGCGAACCCCGACAGGGGAGCTCTTTTACCGGGAGCTTCTTCATGATATGGAGTCAGTTTTCTCCACCTCTCATTAAGAGGCACGCGGAAGCACCGCGCGCGCCGTCTTTGCCTTTGTACGGTACAGTAGTCTTCCCCAAGACTACTGCAGTAGGCTTTTTATGGTGGTTGGAGGAGGGCATATTGGGCCCTTCTTCTACCTCTTGCTCTTCGAGCACGGATCGGGTGGTCCGGTGAGGCCTCCCGAGCCCTTTCCGCATTTTCTTTGAGCGCCATCACCTCTTCGCAGAATTCGGTGATGGCGCTCCAACAATCCTCGCTTACGGCCATAGCAGCAATCACAGAAGGAAGTGACAAGTTTGCGCCAATCGTTGCAACTAATACCTTACGCTGCTCAGCCCAAGCAGGACAATGCTCAAGCGTATGCTGTGCCGTGTCTTCCGTGCTGCTGCAATGATGACAACCGGGGGTAGTCTCTTTTTGCACTATGCGAAATAGGTAGCTACCGAAGCAGCCATGTCCAGTCAGTACTTGCGTCGTTCGGAACGTCAACGTCCCGTGTGGTCTGCTGAACCACTCTTTAAGCACGGGTCGAACTGCTTCTACGGTCCTAAGACCAGCCCCCGGCCGCATCAATCGTATCACCCACACATCCAAAAAGGCATCATGAAGATCCCTCATTAAGACCTCAATAGCTCTCTGTGTAGGTATTTCGCCATAACTAAGCTGCTCTTGACGCCACTCATGAGCGCATGCAAGGACTTTTGCATGCAAGTCCCATGGGAGGGTTCTTGCTAGAAGGCACGCGGCAACGCATGACGTAGTTCGGTATCCGCGAATAATCCGGACTGCCAATGCTCTCTGTGGTCGACCTAGTAAAGCTGCACCCCGTGAAGTAAGACATTCTGCCCAGATGGGAGCCCCGTAGAGTGCCATAGAACGAACTACTCCCAAGAAGAGCCGGCGACAGCTTTTCCTCGGGCCTCCCAAATTGGGCAGAAGCCGTCCAAGTGCAGCCGCCGCTTTCATCACCCGAGGCCCCAACTGTTGAAAGTGGGAATCGAAGGTCCATCTACTATCAAGAAATAAACCAAGATAACGCAGAGTGGTCCCTACTTCAATTCTGACCCCACTGACAACAATGTGAGACCCCGCAGGAGGCGCTTTCCGGGGTCCATAAAAGAGCAGGGCCTCGGATTTCTCTAACGCCACGTCCAGACCCAGCATTTTTATGCGATTAACAACTTGCGCCACTCCTGCCGTGGCCAGATGAGCTGCTTCAATGAATGAGACTCCCCGGGATAACACAAGTGTATCGTCAGCGTAACAGATTACACTAACGCCCGGTAGAGTAGCACTCCGCAGAACCCAATCGTACCCCACATTCCAAAGAAGTGGTCCAAGCACCGAACCTTGAGGAACACCGCAAGACATTTGCCGTGAAGCAGGTCCACTTCGACTGTCATATAATACGGCTCTTGAATCCAAATACGCCGCAACTATACGGCGGAGATATATAGGTACTTTATGATAACGCAGTGCTTCCTTGATAACGCTCCACGGAAGGGTGTTAAAGGCATTGGCTATGTCTAATGATACTGCCAATAACACCCCACCACCCGATACTGTCTGGTCCGAAAGAGTTTTAACTCGCTGAATTGCGTTAATCGTCGAACGATTCTTCCGGAAACCGAATTGATTTTCGGACAGATCGGGTCCTACCCTCGATAGGTGCTCGACAAGGCGAGCAGCAATGATGCGTTCGAAAAGTTTTCCAACTTCATCAAGCAACACTATAGGTCGGTATGCGGACGGAGTGTCAACAGGTCGTCCTTCTTTGCGAAGTAACACAAGTTTACCTTCTTTCCACAACTGTGGAAATTCACCTCCTTGCAAGCAAGCATCGAAAATCCTTCGTAGTCGAGGTTTCAATATTCCAAGTGCTATGGCCAACACCCGGCCAGGTACTCCATCGGGGCCAGGGGCTGTGCACTTTCTTTTTAGCCGCCGCTCAGCGACAGCCAATTCGACACAGGTTACCTCTGGCACGACTGAACCAATACCGTCAATAGGGTCATCATGAGAGCACATCAAAGGAGATATGTGGGAAGTTCTACGCGGAAAAAGGGCAGTAATAACATGCTCCAGGAACTGAGGCTCAAGCGTTTGCGTAATTGGTGGAGCCCTTGCTCGAAGTTTACCGCGCACCATACGATATGGACGACCCCAGGGGTTTCCATCAAGTGACGCCAGCAATTCCTTTCTGGCCGTTTCTTTAGCTTGGCCGATGGCTGCCTGAAGGGATTGTTTTGCCTCACGGTAAGCCTCATACAGCAAAGCCTCTTGGTTTCGGTCAATGATTCTCCTTCTACGTTGTCGAGTATACTTACGTCTCTTAGCTATACACGTTGAGCGCAAGTCAGACAACTCTTGGGACCACCAATAAACCTGGCGTCTTGGCGGCAGTGGTCTGGTCCGAGGCATGGCTGCATCACAAATTCGCGTCATTGCCTGACGGAACCAAAACGCCTCTTCATTCACACCAGTGGGCATATCCATTGGTGCAATCCATGCTTCGACTATAGCTGCTTCTTTGACAAGGTCCACATCAAGTTTGCTTAATGCCCAACGTGGAAAAGATGATGATACCGCTCCTGAAGTTGATGGTGACGCAGCCAGAGTTGCCACCTCAAACGTGATGTAACGGTGATCAGAGAGTGTTTCAACTTCATCAAGAACTCTCCAATCTCGTACGTTGCTTGCTATAGTAGGGCTAGCAATGGATAGGTCAACAATGGAACCTCCCTGCTGCCGTACGCAAGTTAGCACTGTACCTCTATTGAGGAGGCATAGGCCTGTCTCTAGAAGCCACTCTTCCACGAGAGCACCGCGGGCATCCGTGGATGGAGATCCCCAGGTCGTTGATTTAGCGTTAAAGTCCCCAAGGATCAATACCGGCATTGGGCGATTTTGCCCAACTAGAGCCCCCACATCACTAAGGAACGCTTCAAATTCGGCAAGAACCCTATTTGGTGAAAAGTACACAGCCAGAACCAGTAATCCCTCCACCAGAGCTGCAGCACAACCTGGACGCTGCGAGACGACCCGCATAGGAGCGCGCGTAGTTATTGCTACCAAGCCTAAGGAATCTCCGAGCCAGTTGTCATTGGAGGGGACAAAATAGGGCTCAGCAATGGCTGCTACATCTATTGACCACTGCGCAAAGCTCTGGACTAGGAGATCTTGTGCCCTTGCGCAGTGGTTTAAGTTTGCTTGTAGGAATCGATAAGCCATGCTTAACTTGACATAGATTGTACTTCTTCTGTGGTCACAATAACCGGTGGCGCGGTAAAAGGCGCCTTCGCTGTAATTCTTCGGCCTGTCTTAACCTCAGTAGACTCTTTACATGCTTTCGTGCCTAAAATGTGCGCGGCGGTTTGTCCTGCTGCAGCACAGATCGGACAGTGCGGATCCTCACTGCACTCTTTAGAGTAATGGCCCGCTATACCACACCGGAAACAGAGACCGGAGCGGTCCGTCTCATTTGTGCACATAGCCGCAATGTGCCCTATACTAAGACATCGAAAGCAACGTGTTGGCCGAGACTCTAAGAGCCGTACATGTATCGACACTAGTCCTACTTTGAACGTCTTTATTTGTGTCACCTTCATCGCTGCAGCTACGGGAACCCGCACCACAACTGAGCTAGCGCTCATCCCATATTCACGAATACGTCCAACAGAGACATTATCTATGGGACAATCACCAATACTTGCAATAGCTGCAGCAACAACTTTTGGGGTAGCAGAGTCATCTAATCCCGAAATCAAAATCTCTGCACATTTGATGGGAACAGAGACTTTTAAGAATTCTGGGCCCACAATGGATTGAATTTGTTCTGCAAGAGCACTAGCCTTTGGTCCACTCAATGCCCCCGGCACTCGAAGAATTCGTGCTCCTGTAGCGGCCTTTCTAAATTTGAGGTTTAGATCAGCCGCGTTGATTTTTTGTGTGGCCTCACTCAACACTGATGCGTAAGTTACCCCACGCTCCACCCCAGCGGGCTGGAGTTGTAATACCACAGCCGAGCTATTAGGAATTCTCATGGTTTTAGAATTAATTGCCTTCGGCGCCTTCTGCGTTTTGGGCACTGATTTCGTAGAAACTCCTTTATTAGTCTTAGCTTTTCTTCTACTCACCGTAGTCCAGCCATCACTAGTGGTACTCGTGGTTGCCACTGGCTCGGAGATTATACCAACAGCGATGGAAGAGTCCTTATTCACCTTTTTATTTTTGCCCCTCCTCGGCTTTTCTGCTTCAGGTCGCAGAGGTGGGAGAGGTTCTGAAGGAGTTGGCATCGGTGTCGTCAGCTTAGATGCCAACTTTTTTGTATCACCTTTAAGCGGTGGCCGCAGCCGTATTTCAGGTAGTAGCCGCTCCTCCAGGCCTTCAAACCGCGCGTTTACCATAGATCCCACCTGTAGCATAATAGCGCGGATAAGGTCCTCCTGTGGGGCTGATGGGGCAGTAGACTTGACAGAATCGTCAAGAACTAAAGTGGCAGGTTTCTCCGGACTATTAGAAGACACTCCAGTCTGCTCAACTTGCACTCGTAACTCAGCCAGCTCTTTACGTACGTCGATAAGTTCCCTTTGCAGGCGACCATTATCTTCCTCTAACTTCGCCGTTTTTCGCTCGAGTACAGCAGTCTCCTCCGTGACAGTCCTTTTACCAAGAGTCTCCATAGATACCTTTATTGTCAACACCGCATCTTTAAGGGCTCTTTGGAACGTTCCCTTTAAGTTGCCAGATTTCATGGCAACCTTTTGCACCACATCCAGACTGGCCGAGACGGCGTTTAGGATTGTTGAAGTGGAATTTTGAGACTCCCTGCCTTCCCCATCTAGAACCTCCTTCATTCGCAATGTTGCAATATTAGCTCTCTCAGCAGACATAGCCACCTCATCTTCTGCCTTAAGGAACTTCTCTTGTCCTTTGACCGCGTTACGGAGAGCTCGCTCCCTAGCGAGACCTACATACTCCCCAGTGGTAGGGGGTCGTCCTCGCCCTCTCTTAGACGGCGTGCTCAGCTTTGGCGACGCTAAATCTTCATCGGTCGAAACCGGTTCAGAACAAGAGTCCGCTGCCGATCGCAGCCTCTTTCTGAAAAGCTTACTTCTTAAGCTTTTTGCACTCTTAGCACTCATCACACTTGATGCGGTATCTGATCCAGATACTGCATCCATCTTTTCTTCGGTAGTTTTGTTTGTTTTATTAATTTGAGACATCATAACAGTTCCCACGAGTATGGGGGATATAAAAAGTCCGGCCGGGCAGAGCCCCCTGTACCCGACTAAGCGCAATACTCCAACAGGGTCCGCCATTACTGTGGAGGTGCTCGCTTGCGACTGATACACTCGTCAGCCATACATCCCCTCGTCACGAGCAAACTTAGGATTCGAGGAATTTTTGCAGTGGTTATCTTCCACGCGGTCCAGCCAATGAAGGCAAGACCCCCGCTCCCCGTAAGGTCCCAGACCCTCGTTGGGGGCTACGGTATGACAACGGTGGCCACAACCGAGGCCGTGTCCAAAAGCAGTGTCAGTGCATTTCGAACCCGCGTCCACGCTTAAGCTCAGTACCAATAAAAAAAACACCTTGCAATTGCGCCGCCCGAAATCGGGCTCTCTACACTGACCAACAATAATCAGAACAATGATTAGCCAGCAATAATACTGACGCAACCTATCGTACCACTTCGACTCGTTCTTCACCCGCCGCCGCTACTTGAAATAAGTCCAAGACGCCGGTGGGCTGCAACCACAACTGGTCGCCATCACGCTTAACTGGTGTCGTTCGCGCCGGTAACCCGGTACCGCACATATCTGTGCGGCGTTCCCCTATCCACGACCTGGGGACGCGCCCGGTAGGGGCCCAGTAACCCCTACCCGCAGGAGACTCTTTTCCTACGGTTCACGGGATGTAGAACTGTACCTAATCAAACTTACTTAAACGTTATAGCGGCTTACTCACGCGTATTTATCGGGATAGCCCGACTAGTTTCGGACCCAACCGGAGTCCTTAATCATGAGCTGACGCGGCGGCGGGGTCGCGAGTTGAACTGAACTAATCAAACTTAAAAAGAGATTGCGAAACTATTTTAGAAAATTAAATGTATGAGGTAGGGGAGAATGGAAGAAAAAACGTGTTGCGCCGACCCCAAGTTAAATGGGATAAGGGCAGGAAGATGATGATGATAAGGAGATAAAGTAAAAGTAACAGTCTAATGAAAAAGACAGTTGCAATTAAAAATTTGAAAAATCAAAGTGTTTTTAAAAATGGGCCTTTGAAACTTTATAATGATGATTCTAGTTGCGCTTTTCCTAAATAGAGGAGAACCGCCAAAAAACTGAACAAAGTAAGATTTTTTCAAGTTTTGACGGACCTATTGGTCTAGTGTTTAGTGGCCCTGACTACCGGAGGTCGTGAGTTCGATTCCCACCCTGAACAAATGATTGTGTGATTAGCACGATCATTAAAATTTGTTCTGTGTTTAGGTGTAATAATATCTAAAATATGAATGTTTTTAGAAATATAATATTTATGTTTTTCAGTTGTGTAGCACTGGTGTTGAGGAAATTTTGAGAAATATTCATATTTACGAGTATATACATATTTACAAGTGCTTAACTTGATTGAAATGCTCAAAATAATGTGTTAAATGCAGTGTTTTACCGAAAAAAATCATTTTCCATCTCAGCCATCGCTTATACAAAGAAATAATAAATTAAATTGTCGCAAATTGCATTAAAAGATAAATAAGAGCAAGGGCCGATAAAACGCGATTACTTTTTGCATTCCATCCACTTTTTGCCGAGAGTATTTCAAAAGGCGTCGTAATAAATTAAATGGTAGTTTTTCTTCAGCAAGTCTTACCTATATCCGCAGTGTAAAATGACTATAATGTCATGACATTTTTGTCAATCCGCTTAGCAGTAACAAAAACAACATTACATCTGTTGTCGTGTACACGTGTGTCTCCATTTTCTATATTTTTTAGGGGTCCATGAGGATTTCCACTGGGACACAAAAGAAAATTTGACTGATAACTATTGCAGTGGTTGCTAAAGCTACAAAATGCTAGGCCGGCGCTGGGCTGGCCAACAACCTGAATGTGATCTTGTTGCAGCTGTGGAAAAGAGATGCCACTCTCCTCTGTGCATTGTGCTGTCTTGCTCCCACAACTGTATTAGAAGTAGTAATATAATATACCCGGTTATAAATGAATAAATAATTTATTTACTCATAATCGTAAATGTTGGTTTTTCATTTAAATCTATTTCCTTGTAAAGCTTCGGTTCCAAGTTTTCCCTTTGAGATCTTTTCGATAGATACGATTTGAAATTAAAATTAGTTCTCTTGGAAGAGCTGAGGCCTAAGTTACGACATGTTTTAAACAATTTTAGTTTTGAATTTGGTAGATTTTAGACATTTTGCCTTTTTTTACTGTTTATAAACAATATCTTTCGTCGAACTAATTAATGGACATAAGACCAACATTAAGCCAGGTCGCGGTATTATATTAAGATTGTAACCTGTAATGTAACCTGTAATCAGTAGATTGTCCTTTTTTCATATTTATTTTTAACGCGAAGATGTTTTATTTGCAATCACACATTGCCCCAATTTTGAAACCACAGTAATGCATTCATAAATATTTTTTAATTAAAAAAAAAACCGCCTTCAAAAAAACAACAATAAAAAACGGGAACTAAAAAACAAAAAATAATAAACAATTACTTTCATACATAACACGCTAACCTACCTATATTTATAATCTATTCTAACCTACGATTAACCAATAATAAAATTTACAACTTTTTTGCAGTCGGTGCCAAGTGCCAACATAATTAATTTCCAATCAGAACATGATTCCTTATCATATGCCGGAATTCTACAGAGTTTTAGTTTTGTTCCGATAGATGGCGTTGTTCATTTAGACACTATTCCTGAATTTTTATAGTAACTTTCGTGAGGATGATTCATACTTAAACGTTATAACGGTTTACTCACGCGTATTTATCGGGATATTCGACTCGCGACCCCGCCGCCGCGTCAGCTCATGATTAAGGACTCCGGTTGGGTCCGAAACTAGTCGGGTTATCCCGATAAATACGCGTGAGTAAACCGTTATAACGTTTAAGTACTATTCCTGAATCGCGCTATGGTTTCTTTACCAACATTTCTACAAGTAAGGTGGCTACACAACTATGCATTTTGTTCACGTGACTCGGAATCTCTTGGTTATTCGTCGAACTCGTTGTATTGATGCGTTGTGTGATTTATGTTTTCTTTCGTTAAGTCATTGAGTAATTGATTTGTAAAGTAGAGGTGTATTACACTGTTATCATTAGTGCTACACTTACTTTGTGTTTGTGTCTAATTATAAAGTAAATAAATAGTAATTGAAATATTTTAGTTGTTTTCTCATTTGATTTATTAATAAAATCTAGAAGCTGTGGAATTAGTTTTTTTCTTCTTTTAGTCCTAGTCTGTAAGTGTTTAGTAATACACTTACTTTGTGTTTGTGTCTAATTATAAAGTAAATAAATAGTAATTGAAATATTTTAGTTGTTTTCTCATTTGATT
Organism: Chrysodeixis includens; assembly: GCA_941860345.1. Classification (NCBI taxonomy): domain Eukaryota; kingdom Metazoa; phylum Arthropoda; class Insecta; order Lepidoptera; family Noctuidae; genus Chrysodeixis; species Chrysodeixis includens. Next base: position 6,028,418 of record OW796104.1, on the reverse strand, counting down.
TATTAATAAAATCTAGAAGCTGTGGAATTAGTTTTTTTCTTCTTTTAGTCCTAGTCTGTAAGTGTTTAGTAATTTTTTGGCCATTGCTTGGCACCGACTGCAAAAAAGTTGTAAATTTTATTATTGGTTAATCGTAGGTTAGAATAGATTATAAATATAGGTATGTTAGCGTGTTATGTATGAAAGTAATTGTTTATTATTTTTTGTTTTTTAGTTCCCGTTTTTTATTGTTGTTTTTTTGAAGGCGGTTTTTTTTAATTAAAAAATATTTATTTTTTTATTTTTAGTGGTGTAAATATATAAAATAGGATATAGCAGCTGGTAGGTACAAGATGGGGAGGCCTTCCTTGCATGCATCTCGTATGAGAAAGCGTCGGGCAGAGGAGTCTGAGTATGTTCAACTTCTCAACTTATGAGGCAACCCCAGCGCATATAACCTGCATGGTACGGTCAGTAATAGAACTTGGTTAATAAATTTTGATTTTGAAACCGGTCACGTTTAAATTCAATAAGTCATCATTCCCCTGCCCTTATCCCAATTTTTACTTGGGGTCGGCGCAACACGTCTTTTAGACATGTTGCTTAAAGTTTTGGCTATGGTTTTAGGGCCCCCCCACACTAGCGTCTTTCGAGCGTCGTCGTCGTGCCAGCGTCCGCGCGGCGTCGACGCGACGTCGACGCCGCGGCGACGCGACGTCGACGCCGCGGCGACGCGACGTCGGCGCGGCGTCAGTTCAACGTTTTTTGTTAACAACGGCGACGCGTTGCCAGCGCCGCGCACGCTCGGCGTTCACAAAAAACGTTGAACTGACGCCGCGTCGACGTCGCGTCGCCGCGGCGTCGACGTCGCGTCGACGCCGCGCGGACGCTGGCACGACGACGACGCTCGAAAGACGCTAGTGTGGGGGGGCCCTTATAGTCGGCCGCCTGCCTGACACTAACCCTCTTTGGGAATGCGATTGTTGGAACCTACACTAGTGAATAGTGTTATTAAACATACATCTGAGTATTAAGTTTTTACCCTATGCATGCCTACAACTTTCCAAAGTTGCCCTCGATTTCTCAGGGTTCCCATCATCAGATCCTGACCTGATGACAATGGGACCACCTGGAAAGTATACCCTACCAAATATAAAAACAATTTTGGAAATCGGTCCAGGCGTCTTCGATAATCGGTGAACAAACATAAAAAAAAAAAAAAGATCCCCACGAATTGAGAACCTCCTCCTTTTTTTTTGAAGTCGGTTAAAAAGTAATAATCGGCTTTGAAAATTAGTATATTTATTTAAAGTTATAGCTGTATTATGGCTTTTGACGCTGTTTTTTAGTTTTGAAGCGAAACTGCGCTTTACATTGCAAGTAGAGGCCTTAACGCTATCGTAACAGCTTGTCCAGACTCTTAAAGTAATATTATTGAAAATGTGTAAGAGAGAAAGAAGCTTTACGCTATGTAGTGCAGTCTTACTGCTATAACTGATTTAATATTACTAAAGATAATGTCCATGATTTAAAGCCTCGTAGTGGCGCACAAAAAGATACATTTAAAAAACACTTACGTTGTATGATGGTATTTATATATTACTAGCTGTCCCTGCAAACTTCGTTTCGCTGACAAAAATAATATGAAAACTATCATTTTATTTATGACAAAAAATCCAAATATCTTACAGAACCCTATTTTTTTCCAAAATAAAAAATTGTCTATGTTACTCGTGGATAATGTAGCTTTCGAATGGTGAAAGAATTTTTAAAATCGGTGCAGTCGTTTTTGAGCCTATTCATTACAAACAAAGTTTTCCTCTTTATAATATTAGTGTAGATTATGTATTCATATTTGTTGTATGTTTCAGTAGGACAGGTATTCCAAAATCCCTGGGGGATACTAAATGTATCATATTGGCAGGCCTGTTGGTCCAGTAGTTAGTGACCCTGACTGCTATTCCAGAGGTCGTGGGTGCGATCCCCACCCAGGACAAATGGTTGTGGGAAAAGCACGATGATTTGTTCTGTGTCCGGGTGTAATTTATCTATAGTGTATATGTATTTAGAAGTATATAAGTATGTTTATCAGTTGTCTAGTACTCATAATACAAGCTCTGCTTAGTTTGAGACTAGATGGCGTTGTGTGAAAGTCGTGGAATTTATTTATATATTTAGTCAATTTACTATGGCAATTGTCACTTAAAGATTCAACCATTTTAGATGGAAACAAATTCGCGTTTAAAGTAATGGTAATCATTGAAACACATGCAATAAAGAATAATATTATTTATCTAATAATGTAACAGTAACATAAAAAATAAATTTTGTTTAGATATCTTCAATTTCTTTTTAGTTTCTGAGTTTTAGGCATAGTGTCATAACAAATAGATGAAATAAAAGTTAGGTCGTGTGAACGTCCTATCATTGAACTATTGACTGAAGAAACAACTGACAACCAATAGTATAATAATTTTAATTATTGAACATTTTGTTTTATCCTTTTTTCTCGTCCTTGTTTGGCAAAATTAACTAGTTTGGTTATCATTACAATCCAAAAGTCTAAACCTACCAAAGCAGTCATGATACAGTTGGCGACGACCAGAGCGAGTACGCATCCCTCCCCACGTTCTGTCCAATCTATGAAAGACCTGGTTTGAAAGCCGTAGCAGAGAGTCGCGGTGGCAAGGAACAGGCTGCCGATCCCAGTGAAGTAGTGGAAGAATCTTAAGGTGTACATCCATCCATCGGACCAGGACCGTCGGTGACCGAGCATTGAGAGGATTCCGTTCAGCAAACTAGCTAAGCAGCACGCAAACGCTGCCACTCCTAAAAATTAACAATGAATTATTAAATTACTAGCGGTTCCCCACGACTTTACATGCGAGAATAGTAGCTATAGCTGCAAAAACACGGCTCGCCTCTGACGCAGTCCGTTAAAAAGTAGTATGTGTTTTTCCAGGGTGTCAGCGAACTCCATACGATCACAGGAGTAGGATACGGTTTACTGTTAAACTATCATAGTAACTTTTGTCTTTTTGCAGAATAATAAACAAAGATGGTAAAAAATTATTCTTGATTTTATTTCCTTTGCGTTCCTGATGTCATTAGATTATACCTTATTCTTGAAAAGGATAAGTATTTTCATCGATAATATGGAGTGCCTGTTTATGTAACGATGAATCATATTGAATCGAATCATCAGTTATGACTCATTCTAAGCTTATATTCCTAGATATGTAAGTGTAATTTGAATCTTGTCAGTACTTATTGCTAAATTCACAAAATCTTAGGTAGGCCTTAGGTATTACAAGTTTCAGCTGAAGTCTATTCAAGAGGCGCTCTACTAATTACTGTCCAGTCTCTAATTTAGCAGCTTTTATTCAATCAAGGCATTCAAGGTAAATATTTACTAGATTCACAATTATCAGTTCTTCGTTCGCATACTATAAGTACTAGTGTGTATTTTTTTACCTCTTCACATTTAAACTGGTAGACCAATTTTGATAAAATTAAGTACAGTTGGAGTTGGCGCAACTAACTTAGCGATTAATACTTTTTAGGAGGTCAATTTTTTTGAAGCTATAATAACTTTCCAGGCGGGCAAAACCTCAGTAACCTAGTAAAGTACAATAAAAGTGTTGAAGCCTTACCTAATATTCCATGTGTGGTGGCCAAATTGTTCTTCGTGCTTTTTATTCCTATACCTGTTCCGGCAATGACCAGCACTGCCGCAACGATGTGTATAATTCCATGGATTTGATGCTTCATCTGTGGCTGAATGAATAACGACCAATTGTTGTATTTCGACATCATCATGATACCTTGCCACATGAAACATTGATACTGAAAATGGAGAAGAAAAATTATTTTCAGATTTTTCTTTTATCAACAACTAGCGATCCACCCTAACTGGGTGCATGGGTGATATATATTATTATAGCTATATATATTATTATGATGTAGTTTTTTCTGTAAACATTCTATTAATAAAAAATTGCCGGCCGGCAGTGCACCCAAAAGGCAGGCGGCTTTGCCCAGCTTGTATCTTTGTAAATATTTTCATTTGAGTTTTATAGTATAAATGTACATAGCATATATTATATGACTTTAATTAATAAAGATATCACTTTAAACGACAAAAAAAAAATAAGTTAATGACTCGGGTTTGGGTCGGGTTCCTCTTTCTTTTGACATTATCTTCTATTCTCTTTATTTAAAGAATATTTTACTTGACAATCTGTACATTTTGCTAATTTGCGTTGTTGTTGCATAATTATTATTGTAAAATATAAATTGTATTTTCTATTTTTAAAAGAGTAACTTATGCAGTTTCTTGCCGGTTCTTCTCCATAAGAATGACATTTTGAACCCGCGCAACTAGAGTCAGTAACGTTTTGAAATTGCCTGAGACGGCCTACTCGAAATAAAAACCTTTTGATTTTGATTTTGACTCTTTGGCTGAAGCAATGGCGTGGATGCTAAAGTCAGAAACATGGTAAAAGCAAACATTATAGATTCGATTTCATCTTCTTGAGAAGGAGGAATAAAAAATATTACTTAATACCAAGAGAATTTGTAAAAGACGTTCTTACCCCTAGGACACATAATACAATGTGTAGATCAGCCATAGTGACTTCCGAACCCGTGACGTACATTAAACATATGAACACCGTCAAGAATATAAACAAATTAATAATAAGGTTTACTATTAACGTTGCGGTTTTGAACCAGATATTTTCGTGAAATGTTATTTCTTCATCTTTCACTGCTCTTTCCACTATTACTTGACTTTCTTCCGCCATTGTGTTGATTTTGAATTTACAATATTAAGTGATTGCTGCTTTGTGAGACGGCTGATATATAGTGCTCTTCAGATTCTTAACTATGTCAATATCAAAAACTATCGATTTCAAGTGGCTGAAAAGCGTGATTAATACATGAGTCGTAATTAAAGTATTTATATGAATAATTATGAAAGTGTAATTATAAAGGCTGACGTAATATATTTTTATTATCTTTTAACTACAACAGGGGAGTTATCACTACATAATACATAAACGCAATAGACAGAATGTTTCAAGACTGCATACATTATTTCTGCACCCGTGCGAAGCTGGGGCAGGTCATTAGTATTGCCTGTTGCAGTTCGATAGGAAAGAGCTTCCTTGTTGGAGATTGCGGTAGCTTGCGTTGCGTTCTCGTGATCCTTCGTACGAGGTAAGAGTGAAGTACTCCGATGGTTTTAACCCGTAAGAGTCCGGCACGCCTCTCCGCTTTCTCCAGGGCGGAGAAAGCCCATAAGGATTTCTGTTGTAATATAAATTCGTGCCTTTTATAGTCTGTGCTTACAAACTTACTAAACATTACTTAGTCTATGTCAACTTCCTATTCTATTCTCTTTGCCATCACTAGCGTAAGAAAGTGCTGTGTAATTTTCCTTTAAATAAAAGTTTATCATAGAATAGTGTTAAACCAAGTTATTTTATTTAATAAACAACAATTTCAAAAAACAAAAAGGTCGTTAGTATTATGTAAATATCTTATGATAATACTAGCTTTCCGCTCGCGGCTTCGCCCACGTGTAATTTGGGATTGTGGCGTTTTTTAATGATCTCGACAGGATTTTCTTTCATAGGCTAAAAAATTGTTACAATTTGAAATATATTATACAGCTTGAGTTACTCAGGAATGATGTAGCTTTCTAATGGTGAATATTTGAAAACGATAAGTAGTTTTGAAGTTTGTCGATTACGTTATGTAACAAAAAGTAAAGCGAGACAAAAAAATCGTCTAGAAAAATTAAAAGTATCCGTTGATCTCCTCCCTCCCCCCACCCGCTACCTAAGGGCTTGCTACTCCAAAAATCCGTTCTTAGTGGTCAATTGTGTTACTAAAGGAAGCCTTGTTCAAAATATCAGACTTCTATACCGAGAGGTTTCGGCTGTGCGTTAATCAATCAGTCACCAAATCGCAACCCCCTAAATCACTATTGGAGGGTAGTTTGGAAAAAAATATAATGCCAAACTTATTTACTTGACCATATACGTGTTTGTGCTAAGTTTCAAGTTTATAAACCCAGGGAATAAGATTTTTCATAGAAACTTTATGACCCCTTTTTTACCCCCTTAAGGGTTGAATTTCCAAAAAATCTTTTTTTAATGCTCACTCCCGTCAGTAAAGGAAGCTTTGTTCAAAATATTAGACTCCTACACCTAGCGGTCATGGCTGTGCGAAAGTCAATCAGTCACCCAATCGCAACCCCCTAAATCACTATTGGAGGGTAGTTTCGAAAAAATTATAATGCCAAACTTATTTACTTGACTATATACGTGTTTGTGCTAAGTTTCAAGTTTATAAACCCAAGGAATAAGATTTTTCATAGAAACGTTATGACCCCTTTTTACCCCCTTAGGGGTTGAATTTTCAAAAATCCTTTCTTAGTGCACCCCTACATATCTCAAGGAACCTACATGCCAAATTTCAGCTTTCTACGACCAGTAGTTTCGGCTGTGCGTTGTCTGTCAGTCAGTCAGTCAGTCAGTCAGTCAGTAACGGAAGAGTTTTATATATATAGATAAATAGTTAGAAAAAACTTTTTTTTTAATTGAAACATAATAGATAGGCAGATATATAGAAAGGAAAGATAGTAAAGCTTAAGTTTTTTCCCAAGGTATTTTTCATCAATTTTAATCAGATGTCAAAAAGTGGTTATAATTTAGCTTGCAATTAAGGGAATACAGAAAAACTTGTCAAAACTCATGTCATAACCAAACAAACCCAATACACTACAAACCCTTTTAATTACCGCGACCCTAATTTGATCTCTAAAAACCTTCACTATTCATTACCACAATTTGTCATGGCCAGATTTCAAACCATTAAACTGGATGATGATACTAAATTGTAATTTGACAGTTCAGTAGTACGCTCCAACGAGCAATAAGTACCCGGCGACCCGAATCTACCCTGTCAGGCTGACAATTGATAGAATAATTTACTTGAATTTGCGACGATATGATGTAGATTTTGAGAGTTTTATTTGCGTAATTCGATTTGCGTTAGTTAATGTAGATTTAATCGGGACAGTACAAGAGTTAGTGGCTTTTTAAGTTGAGTTTGATAAATTGCTGGCTTTTGTTCGATGTTTGCATTAACTTGTCTGTGAAATTATGCCACCGACGCGACGTTGGTATGATTGTCTCTTTAAGCATGTGTATGACTAATTATTATTCTAAGAATAAGATAAAACCGACAATACTTAGTTTTTTCCTTATTGTTTATCAAAACTTTTCTTGTTGAAATATTCTTATATTTTTTATAAGCCTCTTCGGTGAATTGAACACATTTTTGCGGATGGGCCAAAATTACTTCCCGTATTATCAGCAGAGCGGATGACAAAATTCCCATGAGTCTATTGTGACTGCAAATAGTAGTACATACTATGAGATATTTCCGAAACTTAATACGCTATCTTACAAGGCCAAGCATAAATACTAGCTAAAATGTTTAGATATTTCCCTTTGACCGAAAAGTATACTAATATGGAAATATTGTTAGAGAAACAAGTAACGAAAATAGTTTATCATTTACATTTACTTAGATTTAGGACAAAATCATAGATAAGCGTTAGTGTATCAATATTAAAGAGATTTCCCGGGAAAAATTGTTTACCGGTTATGGTGGTCTATAAATAATTTTGTACCAGCGTAGATATAAACAATTAATTTGAAAAATAAAAAAATGAACAAAATTATATAAAACCAGCTGACCTGCACGACTTTATCCACGCGACTACTAGGTAGTAAGTATAATAGTAGGTACCTAACAGTATTTGTACCCAGTGTTTACCCTGAGAAAGTGTATTTATAATCTTGAATTCCTGTGCAAAGTTTCAACTTTTTAACTTTCACAGTTTAAGCCCCGTGTTGACATTTCATTCATTCAGTCAGCTTCTCTTTTTAAATATATTATAGGTAAGCTGCAAACTAAACAAAACATGATCGTCTATAACTACCTAACTTAAAAAAAAAAAACCAATTGTGAAAAGAGGTCACATTTTACCCTGCTCAGCAAAGGTCAATCACCCTATCGTATCTTCGGCAGTCATCAATTTTAACTACGATGAGTTATTGAACGAACTCCCATCGGATCCGAAAGAGATTTGAAATTACGTTTCCGTCCAATTTCGTCCATTAACACCCTTTGCTTTTCACAAGCGTACCTGAATCACTCTGCAAAGGGGATCTGGTAAATTATAATTTTATTTCGACGAGCCATTCAAAGCTTTCCATTTTTTTAAAACGTCAATCTACATAACTTTTTGATGCTGTTTTGTTTTTTTTATCCAATATTTTATAGCAGACTGTAATTTCTCTTTTGTAATTTGCAGCGTTATTTGAAGAATTCTGTCGAAGATTTTTGTTTCTTGGTTACCTTATAAACCAGAATATGTTGTTTGTTTTTCGTCTATACTCTAAAATTCATTACATCGTTGACATCAGGCGGCTTAAAAACAGAATATCTTTCATACATAACAATATACAAAAATCCATCCAAATGTAATACATTATTTGTGTAATATTTCGTATGTTACAGAGAAAACTTTTGGAACAATAGTACAATCCACTAACTTTTATAGTCCGCCGTTTTACTCCAGAAGTAAAACAAACATAAAACTATTTTCTGTAACCAAGTTACCCTTAGAAATAATTTTTCTTTTTCATTTTCCCTCCATTGACCTTGTTCATAGTTTTTCCTTTTGTTTCGGCCTTAGTTGTGAAGTGAGGAAAGTTTTTTATTTATTTTTCAATCGGACCCATAAGGTTTCGGCTGTATTGAAGGTTTTGTAAAAGCGACTGGTGTTTCTGGTAGGAAATTGAAAAGTTAAAGATCATTTTTGTTTCTATATAAGTTAGGGATACGGAGTACGTGGATATAATTTATTTAACTATAGTTATTAGAAGCTATTGCCTGAGGCTTCGCTTGCGTTTACCCTTTCCGAACTTCCACAAACATTTAATTTTTTTTTTTTTTTTTGACATATTCGTGGAAGTTAAATCAATACATGTTTGTGTTATATTAAGAGAATCTTATCAGTAGATTATGACGGTGGCTAAAAACCATACAGTAAAGAGGTATGAATATTTTAGTGAACGGTGGTTTACTTGCAGAAGAGTACCAAAATAGGGAAGGATTTTGTGATTAATATGGGAAAAAATGGAGTAAATGACGAAATGATCAGTAATAGATATGAATGGAAGAAAAATAAAGATTGCTCCTAGTAATAAATGATAATGATGTCATCCTCCTAGATGTTTCATGTACTGGCAGCTTGGTTTCCATCATGTACCAGAATATTATCGAGAAACCAAATTTGGCCTTGGACTACACGCGGTCACAAGTAGCGCATCAAAGTTTTGAACAGCGACGTCTTGTATACCTAGACGCCAAACGCGGGTTCGGGGCAGGATTTTCAGAGCTGAAAATCCTGCCCCGAACCCTCCTAAAATACACTTAATAATAGAAAATGGAGAAGATGATGCTTACACGAGCAGTATAGTGTATAACTTCACTTCTACAATGACAGTCTTGCTCTAAGCTCATAAGACACTATCGAAGTTAACGAACAAAGTATTAACACACGAAGAAGAAAGATAAGTATACTGAACACATAGATATAGTGACGCATACAACTAAGCCACTAAAACCCTTTAGTCGCCCATATTCCTTATTACAACCAACACATACACACACGGGCGTGTATGAAGCGATTGATGAGTGTGGATGAAGCTAAAGTGGTATGCCAGGATCGTAGCAAATGGAAAGATTTGATCTCTGCCTACCCCCAAGGGAAAGAGGCGTGACGTTTATGTATGTATGTACGAGTATGTCATACACACAACTTGATGTCGTATTTACGAGCCTTTTGACGATGAAACGTGTTGCCCTGGCCTTCATGGTTGTATGTAACTCAATTTCTGGTATTAGAGGAAGCTGGAAGTTATTTTGAACTAAGTTAAAAGTATCATGAGAGCTTTCAGGGCGGTTAACTCTGTTAGGAAGTTGTAGCATTATAAGGTCAATTAGAGTTTAGTGAGATTTGCTTGAACCGTATTAGTAGTTGAGTTTTGGGCTTTAGGTTGCGTTTTGCAATATCTTGTATATTAGGAGTATGTACAGAAGGGAGTATTTTAAGAAATAAAAATAAGTTTATTTTTTAAACTAGATTTCTTTTGAAAGGTTTCTGTAATTATTAAGATCGTTCTTAAGGCTACGTTATAAGACTGTTTTCGATTGCAAGCTACATTTTAATTACTCTACCGCAATGAGTAATTTAGATAAGTTTGAGACGATTAGCATTTCGTATAACAATAGTTTAATAAGAATTTCTTACGTATCTATGCCAAAACTACAAATTCATTACTTTTCTCTTCGATTAAAATCGTGTGGAAACATAAAATCTGTTCAACTTGTATATTATTTTCCATTTAAACATAACATATTATGACTATAACCTACAGTTTCTGCAAAAGAAAAATGATTTTGTTTGTTAGTACAATATCCTACTTTCCTTAGTGACAACCAACGTTTCATTACATGCATTCTTATCACACTCGGGAAGGGAGTCAAGTCGTATCTTCCAAGAAAAATAATATCTTATTCAAGTTTCAAGCCTTTTCTGTACCAGGAAGGAGTAGCTTCTAAATTGAATTTCAATATTAGTATGTAATGAAATAAATAAACATATTCCTTAACATTCCCACAACGCCATCTAGTCTCAAATTAAGTTTACGAGAGTAGCTTGTGCTATGAGTACTAAACAACTGATAAATATACTTACATAATATTTCTAAATACATACATATTGTAAATAAATTACACCCAGACACAGAAAAAATCATCGTGCTCATCACACAAACATTTATCCTGGTTGAGAATCGAACCAGCGACCTCCGGTATAGCAGTCAGGGTCACGAGCCACTAGACCAACAGGCCCGTCAATTTATTTAATACTTCTTATACATTTATATGTACAATGGCCGACTTAATGCCTAAGGCATGGTTGACTAATAGAGAACTATTAGTCAACCAAGAGGTGGTCAGAGTAACAAGAAGCAGGTGTATGATATATGAAAGATGATCAGTAAAAAGAATTAATGATAAAAATGGAATATTTTATTACATAATATTATTTACATATACAAACATGTATAATATTAGGCAAAAAGATATCACCAGTAAGTATATTCCTTTTAAAAGAAAGATATAGAGAGAATGCAGACCAGCCTTTACTATAACGGAGATAGAAATGGCAAGAGAAAAAAGTCTATCAATAAAGTAGGGTAATATGAAGGAATAATGAAGTTAGAAATCTTATACTTTGTTGAAGAATAACTAATAAACTTCATAGTAAAGTTGATTATCTTCTCGATAAAGCTAATTTTTATAGTCCGCAGAAAAATTAAAGACTAACTTGGTTGTCGTAGACCGTTTTATACTGGGTGATTTTTAACTGCGATATTCCACACAACCACAGTGTTTAGCAGATGAAGTAAAAATATAGTTTAGTGAGGCTTTTGAAAGTTTTAAAGATGACATAGATATTTATATTATTATTCCAGTCAAAAAAAAAAGAAATTATAAGGAAAATCTGAATCCAATTTCTTGAGGACAATTCTAACTAAGTACTTAATATTATTAATAGCTATATATACAGGTTATTAGTATAATGAACTTGTCGTAAACAAATGTATGTACTATACATACATAATACATACATCATTATCATGTTCCTGCCCTTATCCCATTTTAGTTGAGATCGGCGCATCACGTTTATACATACAAAGGTTATATTAGTGTCCAAAGATAAGTTGTATAAGCCAGGGATAATAAATGACACAAGCAGAAAGAAATATCTCAGGATAAATCTGGTGTAGTTGGGTAAAAGAGGTGGTGTGATACGCCATGTAAAGCGCCCCCTCTTTCTTACAACTGTCTCTTGTACTAAGGAGTGACACAACTGTATAAAAACATATAAATAAATATCTATGAATTCAGTTATTCAAAGGACTTGCAATTGATTCGATAAGCATAATTTATATGTTTATAATATTATAGATCAAGACAAGAACTACTCAAGTGCTAGATACGAAGCTACCAATAGTTACGACGTTGATATGGATCAGGTGGAGTAGTTCCGTGTTAAGGGCCTATTATCCATGACCTTTACAACATTACTTATGTACTGATGAATGTAAGTAATAGCGCTACCTCGACTAGTAAAAAATGCATTTTTTTTCAAATCGGTTAGGAAACATCAAAGTCATAGACGGACTAACGAAAACTACAAGCATTTAAATTAAGAACCTTCGCGTTTTAAGAGTCAGTTAAAAATGGGTATATTTTTTTTTATCATATGATAGTCTTTTGTTTTTTTTTATTGCTACTCTTTATACTGCCAGTAAAGGTATAACCAACATTGTGCAGAATAAAAAAAATATACACAACACCTTATTAGAAATTCTAAACACATCCGACCAGTAATCAATGCTCACCTTCTGTAATACACGGTATAATCTCCATACATGAAAATAAAATACAAATTTCACCTAAAGGAGAAATCTTTAGATTTTCTTACGGCTAATATAAATTTTCCGCCCGTGGGGCACGACGTCGGGCTGGAGCGCCAGATGCAATATCCAGGAAGCAACTTAGTTATGTATCGATTGGCAACCAACATATACACCACTAGATATATTGCGGTTGAGCAGCTTTGTACATACATTAGCAAGGGATTTTATTATTGAATCTGTTGTGGCTTCTTAATGAATTGTTTAGTAGTATGTGTATTATTTAACAAGGCTTACTTTTAATTTACTGTTAACAGATACGAACAAAAAAGGATTAGGTTCTCCTGTGCAAAATTAATTAACAGGTGAGAATTTGGCATAGCAAATCCATTTAGTCATTAATAAAAAAATGCAATTTTTCTATTAATCACCTCAAATACTGACTGGCCTTTTGGTCGAGTGGATAGTGGCCTTGACTGCTTGCTATACCGGAGGTCGTGGGTTCGATCCCCAGGACAAGAGTTTGTGTGATGAGCACGATCATTCTTCGTTCAGTCGTTCTGTGTCTGGGTATAATTTATCTATAATATGCATGTATTTAGAAATAATTGTGTATGTTTATGAGTTGTCTAGTACTCATAACACCAGTTATTACTCTCGTGTCCTTACAAACGAGTATTATTACAACCCAAAAAAGTCAAAAACTGTCAAACTGCATAGTATGTTTGTATAAATGTAAAGTGACAAAATACGAGTACCTACAGGTTATCTATTAAACTTGTTCGTGTTCAAGTTCAAAAAAAGTTCCTGCAAAAGTAATTAACAAACGTTCTAGATCCTTAAAATTGTGAACTGATATTAAAAAAGTTTTTAGTTTCCGTCAATTTTCATTGAAGTTGAAAACGGGGTTTTTTACTATTTTATACAGCTTTACAATATGATTTTGCGATCAAGTATTGCAACATTAGTGATTAGAAGTCATAAAGATATACATAATATAAATTATGTAGTACTGAAATTATTTTCAAATTTTTTACTTTTTCTAGTTTGAAAGTGGCACCGGTAACAGAAAAACTTTGTGGTAACCAGCTGTCATGGTATGGACATGACAGGAGAAAAAAGGATCACGTGGTAAGGAAGATGCTGGACATGAATGTGGATAGATATAGAGGAAGAGGACGACGAAAGAAACGATGGATGGATTTTGTGATGATACTTGCAAGATGATGTCAGATAAGAACATGTGGAAGAAGAAGACATGTTGCACCGGCCCCAAATAATGATTGGGATAAGGACAAGGGAATGATGAATTGTATTTCTATTGCTAGAATTATTGCTTGACATAAACAAATAAAGTCAAATGACATAGAATATAACGGTTATTATTAAGTACTATAGCAACAATGCCAGCCTTAATAACACCATGTCGTTAGAGTAAACATTGCGTTTATTTTTTTGAAAGGCGCTCTAAATGTTTAAGTTTGTTTGGGTTAGTTGTATAAAATGGTTACAAAAATTACTCACTATTATGGTAATACTTGTGCAGGACCTAAATACTGTGCATTTTTGAGGCTTAAAATATTGCTTAACAAACATAATAATGTAACACAATCGTTTTACAATCAAATCATAATAGGATAAAGTGAGTTCCTATTGTTTTGTTCCAAATTCCATTTCCAATGGTCAATTTTAAATCAACTGTGAGCAGGACGTTGGAGTCTACTTTTAAACGGCAGATCAAACAAAGGAGAACTCTTTTAAAATTTCATTCGTATTTTTAACTTTGAAAGCATTTTTTGGCGCTCTTTATTAGTACTTTCGAAGCATAAACACGAGTATTTCCGGACGTTTCATATCTTTTAATGTAGTTTTTTAGCTCTCGGTTTTAATTTAAAAACCACTGCGTTATCTCGTATGCACGACTTTTCAGTTTACTGAAAATTACTATTTCAAGTCCGTGAATGTTTTTAAAGTGCAATGTTTTAATAATCAAAGTTAAATAGGTTTAGACTTTACAAACGACTTACTGATACGTGCCTACTTTTTAGGCGGTGTTTTTCAGGTAAATAACACTTAATAATAAATTGGTTTGGCACTGATAAAAAAAAACGGTTTAGTATATCCTAAGATTACTCTCTGCAGCATCACAATCTTTACCTCGTTATAATATTATTAAAGATATAATTTCCACAGACAATAATATATTATTACTATACGTGCATCTTGGTGATAGGCCCCATAGATTTATTATAGTCCTATATTATCCCAATATATCAAAAAGGATGTAATATTGTAAGGGGAAAATAAATAGCAATATTGACACAAATAATACAACAATGTGCTGAAAATACAGGGCCATTTATTTGGGATAATCTATGAAATATTAGCTAATAATGGACCTACTTATTACATGATATACTAACTCTACCCATTTCTCGAATAAATAAAAGTTATAGTAAATTCTCATAATTATTCATGTCTTGACTTTATGTCTTGTGGTCCAATCACAAGAATAATTTGTTAATCAGCTTATTAATCAACTTTGCTGAAACCAGAGTTCCATTTATTTATGTGTTGTATTTTTGTTGGTGATACCACGTCATCTGAAGTTGAACACCGCCAAATCAATAATCCCTTTTCCAACAGAGACATACTACAATAAATTGTGAAAAAGCTTAAAGAACTACACAATTTATTTCACAATCAACTTTTATCTCTACAAAACGGTTTCCACATCTGTATTTTTAAAATATCGCTCGTCCCGAACCCGTTTGCTAAGAAAATAGAGACCGTTACGAGTTTCATGGGTTCAGGGGAAATGACAAAGGTTCAAGTTTCTCATTTCTCGTGATCTATTATTAAACTAGAGCTACATGGGAGATGAGTTCCTTGTGGATTTCTAGATCAAAGGAAAGGAATATAGATTGCTGTAGAATAACGAATGTCTCTACCTTATTTCATGGAAATTCTTCGTACAAAAATCTATATTTGCGCGCATTATTCAACATAATAATAATATAAGTATCGAAATCTTTGGAAAATTTTAAAAGGCTAGTTATTCGAATAACATTTCAAAAGTCAATCGATCCAATAGCGCTTACCCAGCCACATAACTAGCTGTAGCCTGCGACTTCGACTTTGTGTTGGCCATAGCTACAAAAACATTACTTTAAAAAAGTCGGTAAGTCCTGTTTTATTTACAGTGTCAGTTAACTCCAAACCAAATTACATCAAAATTAATCCAGCCGTTTGTGAGTAAAAGAGTAACAAACATCGAACCACCCATACTTACAAAATCGTTCCACAATTAATCTTGCTCAATACAATGCAGAACATCCACTTCAGAGAAAAAAGCCGTCAGGAAACAGACACTACCTTCGTCTCCGAAATTGCATTAGCAGACCATCATCCGCGCCTGTAGGTGAATTAGTTACGAGGAGATAAATCACCGCAGTTGATAGCGTTCCGTTCCAACCGAGAGTTACATTTATCAGAGGACCTACTATCTTTTTCTATATGTAAGACTGTTGCTATGTGAAAGAGAGACGTCTCTCTATGTACTGTAGAGCGCTGTCTTGCTTTGACAGCTACAATAGTCTTGCTTTTCACACTTTGCCACAACAGTTTTCAGATCAACGCCTCTGGGAGCTTTCGACTGTCTTCGCTCTTGAGGTAAACTATAAATTGTGTTGAGCTGTTTTGATGTTTGTTGTGTTTGTAATTCGCTTTGTTGAAAAATGCTGTTATAAAAGTACATTCTAGTAATAAATATAAATATTCCATGAGTTTCACACAACGCTATCCAGTGTTAAACTAAGTAAAGCTTACTTTTAAATAAAAATAGACAAATTTCTCTCGGACACAGAACTAATGATCGTGCCTAAGTAACCCACGATCTCCGGTATAGCAGTCAAAGTCACTAACCACTAGATGACTAGACGAACCATGCTTTGAAAACGGTAAGTTTAAGGATTGCAGTCTTAATAGAAAATGAAAGTGTAACACTAAGCAAAACTAAAAATAAGCTAGTTTAAAAAAATGGCAGGATTTTTCATACTTTTATGCAATAAAACCTCAACGGCGCATTCTATGAGGAAACTGGAGTACTTTGCATCATGGTCGTAATATTTAAATCTTTCTACGTCTCTTCATAAGTAAAAGGTTCTAGCGGCTTGCTCACAAACTTAATTAAGGAACCCCGTTTCTGTAACGTCAGGCGTGCGAATGCCCCTTTTCTTAATTTACTACAGCACCATTTAATTCAATGAAAAATGGTATATTTTGTGCACGAAAATATTTTAAGTCTGTAATATAATAATAGTATCTACTAGACTATAAAAAACCTTACATTTAAAGAATATAAGGAAATAGAGTTTATGTCAACGTATGGGACACATCGAAAACACGTTTTATTTATTTCCAAGCCCCTGAAATCTCTATTTGCCCTGTATCACCCGGTACGTAACATATCATCAGATGAACTCTTAGACGTGCACTTAGGCTCTAAACAGACGGACTGCATTTCAACTGCAAATTGCACTTTGAATGCAGTTGACAC
Organism: Chrysodeixis includens; assembly: GCA_941860345.1. Lineage (NCBI taxonomy): Eukaryota > Metazoa > Arthropoda > Insecta > Lepidoptera > Noctuidae > Chrysodeixis > Chrysodeixis includens. The sequence continues at coordinate 6,011,309 of OW796104.1, read as the reverse complement.
GACTGCAATAGAACTGCAAATCAAACGTGCAGTCCTATTACAGTTGAATTGCAGTCGTGTCAACTGCAGTCAAGCTGCCCTTGAACTGCAATTTGCAGTTGGATTGCAGTTGAAATGCACTCCGTCTGCCTGGAGCTTAAAACAATACATAAACATGTAAATACTCCTTAGTAAATGCTTTCCCCCGTAATGCGAGGAGTAAGTGACCCTCCGGAAATGTGCCCTCAGGAGTGTTAAGAGTAATGAGATAATTTGAAACCTTCGGGATATAGGTGGCCTTGTTGAGCTGCAAAGGTCAAGAGGTAACGGTAAACAAGTGAGCTAAATAATAAATGTCAGGTTCCCTCTATTCGATAAATAAAGATAAAAAACACTTAGAATTTTTAAGTACTTCTATTTTTTTCGTTTCGCCCTGACTTCAAATAATACCGAGATTAGAACATTGATCTCAATTTAGTTTAATTATTAAGAAATCCAATCATAATCATCATAATACAGAGACGAGGCTCCTTGAATTTCAACATACTGATGATGAAATTCTCCTCTTTTTATTATACTCTCCAAACATTAACAAGATAATACAACTTCCTACAAAATACAATTGTAACAACCGCCTAGTAACAAAACAAATAAGGCACGAAAACTGTCACACAATCACCAAGGTGGTTGCTAACTAAAAACAAAAGAGTAACGTATATTTTCCTTACCGCGCCTACTTCGTAAAGACAATTTAAAATTGAGGTCAATTACGTGCGGACTCCCCGACCAATAATAGCTAGGAGCGAAACCAATACGGGTTAATGTTTGTCCTGTCACGCAGACTTTGTATAGCAGGCAGAAAGGTATTCATTTCCTTTTAAATACATAAAACATTTTGGTAGGATTGGTAGAAAGGAGTTTTTCTTCTACTAGAATACCTCTACCTAGCTTTTACCAAAAGTCGTGGTGGCCTTGAGTGTATGTGTAGAATTGTATGCATGAGGTGCACGTTCGATCCCCAGTGCAGGCAAGTACAAATGTGATTTTTTCAAAGTTATATAAACTTTCTTAATTATTCTAAGAAGGTAAACTTTGTGAGGAAACCTGGATTGCAAATACTGGAACCTGAAAAACGGCAGTGAGCTAGCGTGGTGATTAAATGGTACACAGGGTGTTACAATTGAACATAGTTTTGGTATGACTTTGGTAAGACTGGACAATAATGTTTATTGAGAACAAAGCTTTAGATAACGGAACGTTCCCACAAATTATTTACGTGGCCTGTTAAACCTGAAGTAGCAAGACTCTAACAAACTAAATAATAAATAATAGTAGACAGTAAGGAATTGCAAAGTTTTGGAACGGCTTTCTATATTAATGTAAAGCAGTTTTGCGCATTACTACCCGCTGTTACGATGTGTCAATAGTCGTTCCAATAATTTCTTTTTATTGTTGACGTAATGTGCCTAGAGATCACTGAATTTATCTCTTAAAGTTGTATACAATGTACAAACTCCAGGCGTCTTTCAATTACTGGTTTTGGGTATTTCTGAACAACATTCTTCAAGAAAGGCAACCGACTCTGTTGGAGTAGGCTGCGTTTATAACAACATTGTGATCTTCTCACACAAAATTGACACCAGTTATACCCGATTTTTTTTTAATGCATACATATGTTTGAGTATAAGGTCCTGACCAATTTCGGCCATGGCGGCTAGCGTTACAATGACATATTATAGTGCACAAGCGTGTGCGTAAACACGGGTGCACTCACATTTTCCTTACCCGTACAGCCTGAGAGAGGGACAAGGCCTTTCGAAATATTTATTTAAAAAAACAAAATATTTTTTTATAAGAAGCTTTAAGCTTGAAAGGTATGATATTTATTTCTAAAACGTACACAACATTCAAAATACACCTAGGGATCGAACTTGAGACCTCTGACTTGGCAGTCCTGCGATTTTGCCGCTAGGCCTAGGTTTGAATGCACACTATCTAAACTCAAAACCCGATTTTTATCTGTAGTTCGTACATAACATTTATCAACTCTTAGTAAGGGTTAACAACTCCTAACCAAACTAACACACCCATCCATACCTGCATTCTGACTCACAATCTATTATTAAATCGTAAAACAATCGCGAATCTTAAACAAGCATGTAAATATTTATATCTTTAGTAATGGATCATAAAGTTTCATTACAATTGTACGACAACTATCGTCTACAACCTACCATGATCGTTTAAAGTAATATTATTGCAATTGTGGAAGCAGGACACACTATACAGCATAGAGCGGCGTCTCTCTTCCACACTTGTCAATATTACTTTAAGAGGTGATGGTAGGCTGTATAGCGCATTGTATCGTTATAAGGTAACAGATTACGTGATGTAAATATAATTGTAAACTATGCGATTGCTTTGCAACTAGTAACAATGATTGTAATGTTGAATGCGGATGATATTTATTATTGTAAAGGTCATTGTCATTCAGTAGTTTGTAATGTGACCAGGAATAATTATGTTCAATCAATTTAACCTAACCTATATAGCAGTCCATGGCTGGGCATAGCACCTCTCTTTTCCCAAGTCGCGCCAAATATGTTTATCAAAGTCGATATTTTTATCAGTGCGCCTTGAAGTCCAACTTATAAATAATTTCGTTTTCTTATCACCAAGTAAATAAATATATTCTAAATAATTTTGCCCCTACTCTGCCAGTAACAATTCAGAGGCGCTAGCAAGTTTTTTTGAATGTCGCATATAATATATTCCAATAGTTTTAACACCTACAAAGTTTAAGCACAATCAATAATTTAATTACTATATTTAATTTCGTGACTAGCACTTCGCTTTCCACTCAACAGTACGTACTTACAATTTATTAGCTAAGTTCAAAAGGACTCTCAAAGAACATGTCACTGAAAAAGAAACGACTTGTATTAAAAAAAGGGTCGGCAATGTGAATAATCTATAAGAGAACACATTTGCCAGTCACCCTCGCTGCAGGTGAATATTCTAATTTATTCCGACCTTGAGCAATGTTAAGCGAGTACAGTCAGGATAGCAGTAAGGATAATTCATTCACCATCAGATTCACAAGGGTCCATAAATACAATAACTTACTGTTAAGACTGGGAAACAAACTTTATTATTGGGATTTATTGGGATACGTATTTTTTTATTTTGTCCCGCAAACTCAAGATGAGCAAATTACGTCCCATTTTCGTACAAAATTTGCATCACAAGCAAAAGACTCTTCTAAATTTAAAGCAGCTTATCTTTGAATTTTTATATTGTTCAGATAAACGCTAAAATACGTGTAACATTTATTAATTATCTATCAGAAGGACTAATTAGATTTTTACTTTTTTAACCCTGTCATCATTTCTACTGTATCGAAAACTTACTCATTACCTATTTTGCAGATGATTCAATCGTTTTTGTGTATCCAAAACCTTAGTATGTTAGTAAATTTTCGTTACTGACTGTACCTCATATGTAATAAAGCATGAGCATCAAGCAAATCGGTGGCAAATTGAAGGTGATATATGTATGTGATATAATATGAAGGAATACCTGTCGACTTGTCGAGTGTCGGGGTTATTAAGGTTTTGCGGCAAGGATGCAAACTCTCAACCCAACAATGGTTGAAATCTGAAACGTTCTTTTATAGACAAAAAAAAACATAATTATAAGTAATGGATATTAAATTGTAGATTATTAAAATATATTAGATGAAAGACTTGAACTTGAACTTCCGAGTACTGCGTATTATTTTATACCATTCAATTTAAAAGGTTTTAGAATCATGAAAGGGGTTGAAGAAGGCCTTTACCCAGCACTGGGGCATTATAAACTAGGAAAAAAAAACGGAAATTGTTATTGATAGGTAAGGTATCATATGTAGGTATTCGTTGAACTTTCATCCTCATCAACTCACATTTTGTTTAATTCTTGCAATAGATTTCATTTCTCGCGACACGTAAGCCAAGGATACATGCTGACATATTTTTATCCCGACGCCAGCATATAACGCTCCTAAAATATACTTTTAAGAGCGCCATACGATTACAAGTATGTGTTAAATCAAGTTCTTAAGATGTTTTTCAGTCTCGGTAACACATAACATGAATATTGAAGAGCTTGTAACATAACCAGACACTTTTACCACTTTTATAAGAAGGTACAAATAACAAACTAAGTTTTCAAGGTAGTCATTTGTTATGCTTACACGAGTATAAAACTATTGCGATCTGTCGGTAACTGGGTGAATCTGTATTCTAGAGTTTTTAGCTTGTTACCTTGTTAAAAACAACTTTCAGGCAGTACTCTGTAAGCGTTCTCCTCTCTAGCAATTATTTTTGCGTTATTGGAATCCTAAACCCTTAAAGGAACAATGGATCTTAAAGTAATTTTATTGCACTTACAGAAACGGTTAAATATTTTAAGACACTACTGACAAACGGTAAAGGAAAACATCGTGAGAAGACCTGCATTCCAAATATTGGAATCTGAAATAGCCATAGTGAGCTAGCGTGGTGATCAGTGCTCAAACCTTCCCTATATGGAAAGAGCCCTGTGCCCAGCAGTGGGACGTGTATAGGCTAGTTTATTATATTATTATGGAAGCGGGGCACCACACTTGACGACGTAAAGTAGTATCTCTCTTCCCCTACTATAATAATATTACTTTAACCTCTCGTTAAGAGTTGGTGGTAGGTTGGCAGAACTGTTAGGGTATGTCTAGGATAAAAACTTAACAGATATTTTTTTTTATAAGCAGCTACAATAGATTTCTTTTTCTGCTATCCAGAATCACATTTACTTCATAATGGACATCAAAAGTGGCTTCGCGTGTATAATGTTCTACAAAACCGGCAACAAAAATGTATCGTGAACCAGATTTATTTGGGTCAGCTGTGACAAATTAGGGTTGTTGAACACTTTCTAAGGGAGTTCGATTCGCCGCGATGCGGGCCGTAATTACGGGCAATCACAGTTTCTAACTTCACTATCGAGGTTCTCTCTGGGGCTTTTAGCTGGCCCGCTACTTGATCAACAAGTGATCTGTAAAATGCAGTTAGAGCTACATTCTACATTCTGTCTAGTGTGTAGGTACTTAGTAGTAGTGTTTGAATTAAGTAGTGGGTATTCTATTGTCATGGTATTAAAGAGAGTAAGAGTATTGTTGGAAAGTGTCAATCAAATGTTGATGGGTGTGAAGGCATTTCTGGATTTTTATTTTTAATTGAGCGACCTATGTAACTTTTCAATAACTCATCTTATATTAAGAGTTAATATTAATTTATTCATCATTATAGGTACTCAAGTAAATTTCGTATCTAAATGCAATATCGCACGTATTATAACGACAGACTGAATTAAATTTAGACACATTTATTTGAAATTCAAGATGTCAACAAACTTGTAAGCAAAACCTTTTCGTGTAAAAAGTCAATTCTCTTTTTCAGTTAAAACATTCTTTTACATCGGTAGCTTGTGTATAAGAGTCTACACTTCGTAAATCGAAATTAGATTTATGAGAACACTAGCTGTCCGCTCGCGGCTTTGCCCGCGTGTATATTTGGTTACTTTGGTTGATTTTTTTCAGTTTGTGTCCGAAAAATCCAAATATCTTACAAAACCCTATTTTTTTCCAAAATAAAATATAGTCTATGTTACTCGTGGATAATGTAGCTTTCGAATGGTAAAAGCATTTTTAAAATCGGTCCAGTAGTTTTTGAGCCTATTCATTACAACCAAACAAACAAACAAAGTTTTCCTCTTTATAATATTAGTGTAGATAAGTTCTTATACATTTATTATGAAGGTATCGAGTCGAGTCTATCTCACGCGACATACTAATGGTTACGACGTGAATAAATTACGTAGTCAGTTGAAAAATAAGGTATTCGGTATGGATTAATCTGACACGATCGTGTTTTGAATATATTTGGTTGTTGGTTTACTTGTATGTTATGTATAGTGTGCCGTCTCGCTTCCACGACCGAAACAGTTTTTCTTAAGTTAATAGTTGGTAGCCAGTATTAAGCAGAGCGCTTAACAGTCTCTTAAACTTACAAATCTTACTCCTCTGGTGATGTAGAAGAAAACTTTCCCTTAAACTTTGTGTGGAAGCAACAGTGTCTATCTTTCACCTCTTTACAGTTTAAACATACAAATAATTTTGATATTTAATTTTGAAAAATATTGTTTAATTGTATAGTCGTCTATTAATACTCTGAATAACTAAATCTAAGGTCTTAAATATTAGTACTCCGGTCTTGAGTTGTAAATGAAGTAACAGTACCTATGAGTGAAAAGTAGGCACTATATCAAAATACATGAACAAAATATTCAAAAATACATCTTCAACATATTTGAACAAAAGACCTATGATCTAAAAAACACATGACGTATATTTATTGGATTATCTTGCGCTGTATTAGACAATGACGGTCGTGGCCAGATTCATAACGCTGCTGGCTCCTCGCCAATACCCGGCCACAGCTACCCTCATCATTTTTATTGACCTTCCTAAGCTTTTGAGGTCTAAATAACTAGAAGAGAAGTATAACTAAAAATATTTTCTGTAGGACAGAGTTTTCCTAAACTTTTAAAATAAATAGATGAATATTCCTTAATATTCCCACAACGCTATCTAATCTCAAATTAAGTATGTGAGAGTAACTTGAGTTATGAGTACTAGACAATTTATATTTCTCATGAAAATATTTAAGTAGATATGTAGGTATTTAAAACGGCCTTAAACTCTAGTTTTCAGTCTACACATATACGTAGTTCGATCTAGATAGTAACAACTAAATAAGATTGATTTATAATGACATGAACATACAAAGTGCTAATTGTTTACACTATAATTTTTACTCTTTGTGTGCAAACAGTCATCGCAGCTATCAATCTACAAAATCTATTAGTGATAAATTAATGCTTTCGTATGAGAAATTATGAGGTACTTGTTAGTAATACCGTTTATGCTGTGATGCTGATGGATTAGGCCCAATTTCTACCGGAGCTGTGAGGAGTATGAGTAAGCGACCCCACGGCGCCAGTAACGTCAAAACCCCGTTCGTGGAAGACTAATCTTCGGTCAAATTAACTGAACATGACTGATTGGTTGTCCACAAGAGTTTGATATGGGACACATAAAACATGGATGGAAAAATATTTATTTTTTAGTTTATTATACAAAATTTGATGGACTCGGCTGCTAAAAGTTTGAAGAATACATATTACGTAATGCAAGTATTTATTCAATACTACACCTAATCATTTTGAAAAAGTCATCAGGATGGCAAACTTAAAGTCGAAATGTTCCTGCAATGACGCAATACGTGACTTTGACAGGCGGCAGGCAGAAAGTATTATTTTAAGCCTGTGCAAGGCCCCAGTGTAAAGCATTCATCCAAACCACTCTGATTGTAGCAATTCATAATAAAAATTAAACTACTGCAATTTTACGTATAAAATCAAATTAATTTAATGAATATGTTATGGAACAAGTGATTAATGCAGGCATTATTTATAATGCTTGGGCATTATGAATAATGCCTAGCATTATCGGGCTAAGTGATTAATTACTATCTTAACTTCATTATTATCATATCGCTAGGTCATTATTATATTGCTAAATGATAGTTGGGCAATTTGAAACTAATGCTATATTTAAGTTGTATCAAGCGCTAAATAAAGCATGGCTGCAATTGGGGGCACCGTAAGAGTTCGAGTTCCGATGTTGATTGCGGTCGTAAAGTAAAAAAAAAACCTAACCTAACCTAACCTAAATTAGGTGAGGTTAGGTTTTTTTTTTATTTGTCAAAATCTATATTTATTGAGGTGAAAATATCATCTTATGTTATTTTAATTGTTAAAATAATCTTTATAATATGTACGCTTAAGGCAAATTAAAATAAAAATTAATTCTGAAACGAATATCTACTTGTTTTATTACTTTATCTAATTCTTCGAAGATATTATATATAATAAGCTAAACAGTATCTATAATATCCAGATTGATCACTTTGGCTGTAACATTTGTATTACTTTGCCCAAAAGGTGATAGGCCATATGTATAGTGCCCGGTCAATTTGATTATTTGAATAATTATTATCAAAGTGCACTGTCATATTGGGCATTTATCATAGTGCCCGGGCATTATGTATACTGCTCAATTTATCACTTGGTCCATAACAAATACATTTTAGTGCAATTTCATATGTTTCACAATTAACTCATTACTTTACAAACAAAGGCGCATCCACATTGAATATTAATATTTCACTAAAATACGAAGTGATGAGATTTGTCCATTAGTGGTTATTACACATACAGTAAGAGCTGTCGGCTTTGTGATGGCACACAGCGGCTTGCGGTACGCACCAAATAAACAACTAGAGCTGTTGCAAAACTATTATATAGAAATGGCTGATGGATGAACATTCATGTCTACTTGTCTTCTAAAAAAACAAAAAAGCATCCAGGACAGATTTTTTTATTACTTCGTACGTGTATGTGTATTTGTATTTCCCAAAGAGGGTTAGTGTCAGGCAGGCGGCCGACTATAAAACCATAGCCAAAACTTTAAGCAACATGTCTAGAAGACGTGTTGCGCCGACTCCAAGTAAAATGGGATAAGGGCAGGAAGATGATGACGTGTATTTGTATGAAGACATAAATCGTAAATTAACATGACAAATGATTAAATTATTTTATTGTAGCTGATGTAGAAAACGAAAGAACACGATTTGTATAAAGTTACAACTTTTTAAGAAAACTGTTACTCTAAATATTCCTTACTCTCACACATATACGCTGTGACATTCTTTAAAATCTATCCGTCTCAACATTCCTCTAGGCGATGACAAAGACAGAACACCACCTAAGGGAAGCATTCACTCAGTGCCGTACCACAGGCGTACCACAATTAATTAAATGCACCTGAAATTAGTAGTTTGTAAGTATTGATTAAACCGCAGGTCTTAACAAATTAGTCGCTCAGTGTTAACCTGAGACGTGCATTACTCGATTAGGATAAACGCAAACCGCACTAATTACTGTACTACTATAGTGTAAATACATACAGTATTTTAATTCGGTCGTTTATATCCCAAATATGAATTCATGTTGTCAAATTTATGACGTCGGAATAAAATCCATCAAAAAATAATACTCAATAAAATCTCTTCCTGTTAAATACGAAACTTTATTAATACGCACATGTTTAATTAAAATAATATGAGCTACAGTTACAAGTTCATTTAGCTTGCATATTAAACGAAAGTCATTTGTGACTCCAATCAGGCGCGATATGCGTAGGGAGGTACTATCACCTCTTATGGAAAGAGCAAGACGGTATATTACACGAACATAGAGCGGCGTCTCTTTTCCACAACTGCAACAGTATTTAGTTGGGCAGATGCCCAGCCTGTCCCATTTATAGGTATAGTCCAAGCCATACTGTTTTGCATTCAATCGCTTCGTAAAGAGAATTGAATTTCATGATATAGGAGAATAGATATTATGGCTGTTACCCATGTACTGCCCGCAAATGAACCGAGTTGAAACGGGAAAATGATGTTTAGTTGTCTCTCCTTTTAGTTTGATTTCATATATTAGAAAATACTAAACAAAGACTTGAAATGAAGGTATTTACAGTCTGGTGCGTGTTATTATTATTTTCTTTATTAAATTATGTTTTCGAAATTCTAAAACTGTTTTTGCATTCTTAAGACCTAGAATATACTGTCGTATATTTTTTTTATTGATATTAACTTTATGATGATTTGGATATAGATACAGGCATAAGGTTACGTCAATAGAGTAAATAATAAAGGAAATTTATGCGTTCCACAAAATAATAAACACATTTACGACAGTACTGTCAAAATATTTAGGTTATCACCCGCGAAAATCATGGGTTTTCCTGTTTGTCATCAGTATAAGCGAAAATATAACAAATCGTTTTTCTATCATCTTAAACAGAGACATTGTGACCTAGATATATACACATAAAAACCTACAAAATATACCGGCATAATGTTTGGTTTCAGAGTATTCATTTAAATTCAGATTTTTATTTCAACATAAAACAACAACGAGCGCCCAAATATTAGTGCTCTATTTAATGAAAATAACTATAAGTGTTCAAAAACTAGTGCTCTATTATAATATCACGCAATAAATAGTTAGAAACTGCGTTAGTAAGAAACGGAAAATAAATTTCCAAAGAAATTGTGGAAGCGTGATAGCGTACTACACGACAAAGAGCGATTTGTGACTTCATTCAAGCACGATCTGCATACAGGGAAATAATATCACCTTTTACAGAAAGAGCGAGACGGTGCACTACACAGCGTAGAGCGGTGTCCCTCTTCCACAACTGCAATAACATAACTTAAGATGTCACAGTAGGCCCTGCTGAACAAAATGTGTACGTTGTGAATATTTTGTGTAGAACTCCCTCGGTTTTAATGATCTCTGTGTTGTCATTGAGCGGTTCGCATCGTCAAAAGCTCCTTGTACCATCCCAGCGTCTTGAAGGTTTAGAAGAGGTCCTCTCGGAGCCTTGATCTCTGAAGCCGCACTTTGGGTGTCAATAATAACGGCGTAGGAATAAGCAGAGTGTCTGCCCACTCGCTCTTGTAAAAATTTGCAAATAAGTGCTCGCTTTGTTATAAGACTGGCAAAGTGAAAAGTGGGGTAGGTTTACTTGCCCCACGTTTTTACTGCCCTCGTTTCAGACAGAGCTTTCGTATTTCTGCTGTGTAATTTATTTTGTTGTTAGATTTTTTTACAATGTTCGTGTAGAGCTAAGATGTTCAGTACAAATGGTACAGGTTGTGAGCATTATCATTTATCTTGCCCGCTCCTGACCTCCCCTGTTTTATTTAGATGGATTATTTAGAAGCACTCTAGAATACTCTTCTAGGCTATACGAGTCTAGATAACAAACCACTACCATCCGATGAAAGTCGCATTTTCACTTACTTTTTCGCGCAAAGGAAATTCTAAGAAAATCCTTGTATCGGTGGAGGTTTTACAAAAAAAAACAAATACATACACAAAGGTGACCCAAACTTAAAGACAGTATTTGTGCAACATCAAATAATAAAGCCGAAGACAAACTATTAAAAAAGAGCTGTAAGAAGAAAGTAATAACTTGGTTAATGACCCTGGACTACTCCAACACTGAAACTGTTAATATCATACCCTAGTAATTCACCCACCATCCATTCAATTTCAAACATACTAAACTTCGTTAGTAACTAACAGGACTGTAAGAGACTAGGCTCCATGGCACAGGGAAGCCTTATAGTGTTGGGTCTAAGGCTTATTTAACTGGAAAAGAGTAATTTTCTGGAACAATAGCGTTATTTTGTGTTGTGGTGTGTTGCTGTGGTGTGTTGCATGTTACAGTGTTGTGGTGGGTTGCGCCACTAATCGGCTAATCGGTCCAATGTATTCGTATTAATAATCTGGAAGGCTACGATTGGTAAACGGTGGGTCACAAAACGTCATGACACAGAAGTATGATTTCGACTTTAACTAAAATGACGTTCAATAATAGTAAGGAACTCTTCATGCGCGAGTCCGACTCGCATTTGGCCGGTTTATTTATAGTAACTTCTTTAGTAACCTCTACCCACCCAACCAACTATTCACGCAGTCTTTTTAATTCATTAGTTTTAGTGGTAGTACCTACAAATAAATTACACTGGAACTATCCCATCGAATCAAGTCTCCACCGACTTCAAACAGACAGTTTATACTTTTATTTTAACGATTCATTGGAGATGGCTCTAGGGAATATATTCTGCTTCACTGAACAATTGAGTGGCCTCCTGCCAAGCAAAAAGTATACACAACGAACTAAAGCTAGTCTTTACTGTAAGTTGAGAACTTAAATTAGTTAGTGCAAGGTCGCAAGATTGTGAGTAATGCACTCAGTTGTAAAAAGAATGCTTATTCAGATAAAGGAGAAAAACGATCAATTAAAATTGTTAAATCGATCGAGAAATAAAAAAAAGGAGTACAGGAGGCACTACATAAAGTATCAAAAGTGGTAATCATCTCAGTTCATCTAAATTCGGCCAATTAAACCTCGTGAAACCTAAACTCAGTAAAATACTCCCACAACCTGTAAGTTCATAAGTAATATGAAAATAAACAAACTTAATGCGAAAACAAGTATCTGAAAAAAACACACACTACGTGACATGTGATACGAATCATTACAATCTATAAAAGCATAAAATTACAAAATAAGGAAACAATTAACAGTGTGTATATTCCATTACATAAAACAAACAAGGATTACCTTTAGCTAACACAGGCTCATATCGCAAATTGAATCATTATAAGTTCAAACTCATCGAAAAAACCGCGTTTCAAAACTCAAAAACCTCATTTTCACCGTCCGTAATCATCGCTTTTAATTGTTAGAAAACTTTGAGTAATTAAAGAAAAATAGAAGAAGATTTAATGCAAAAGGCGCACACTGAATTTTCCCTACTTAAAGCTTGTAGACGCTCAGTGCAATTCGAGTTGCGGAGGGAAGCGGGCGCGCGCACGTCGCCAGCTCTCGCGTACGTTCGACGAAAAACTTGAAAACTTACTAAGGAAAAAGTATCAAAAAATATAACCTTCTATCTAAAGTGCAGTGAGTGCTAGTGAAAAGTTCTCGTGTAAAGTTTAAAAGGAGGATTTGAATATCATAAGGTAACAATTGTTTATAATTTTGTCTTACACGCTTACAATCAAATCAATCTTGTTATCAATTGACCCCGAGACGAGATGTTTGTTCAATTTATTAATACTTCAATTTAAAGCGGTATCACTTTTTAAGGACGTGCAAAAATTTGGTACTTAAGTATTTGTACTAGGAATCATAATTGCTGGAATAAATTATCAATTACATAATAAATACGTTTATCTATCATTGTATCATATCAATAGGGCGCTAGGCTTAATTATATTCAAGGCATACGTTACTATAAAAAATAATTACAGTATATTCATTGCTTTAACGCTCGTCACATTTAAGTAGATACTAATCAACAATGTACAATCACTATTAATTTTAACTATGATGGGAGATAAAAGGTTCGTTCATCAATGAAAATTTTCCTGTTCTAGTGCGTGTGTAGACATTCCTATCAAATTATAATTAGCTACTAATTACGTATAGGACGCAGACGATACTAACATTATAAACAGGTAATGTTTGTAAAATGGGGATGGTACAAACATAAGGAGGCCTTTGCCCAGTCGACCCACAGCTGGGCAAAAGCCTGGTAATGATAATGCAAGTTTATTGGGGATAATCTCTGAAAGTAAAGAACCGATTTAAACAAAAATACTTACAGAAAGTGACATTACTGAGGACTATTACTATCATGGGCTATTTCCTAACCCAAATAATACTAGTCAACAAAATGAGCGATAAGTAAAGGGGTAGCTAGTTATTTATACGCAGATATTAATAGAAATAAACTATTAATATCTGCCTATAAGAAATATTATTAAAGGAAAATAACCAATAGTAAACTAATAGCTGGTGACATGTTCGGAAAATTTGTGTCAAACTTTTGGCTTATCGGAAAGTTGTGTTTACTTACGAGATAGATCTGAAGCTTCAACTTTTATATGGAAAAGTTGAAATGCTTGGTAAGTAGAATTTTAATGGAATTACTCTGTTTGCCCTGATGTAGTTGGCTCTTGACTTTTCGACTACCTTTTAATCCTTTTCTTCTTAGCGTATCGGTAAATGACAGTCATATGTTTTAAAGCGGTATATGAAAGCTAGCTAAGTCTGATATAAAATTGCGGTTTATCCGTGAATCATTGTAAACTTATAGGAATTGACAGAACGCTAATTAGCATAGATGACCCACTGACCAGCATATTTAAGTAGTAGAATAGAATTCCAGAAATATAGCATATACTGATTTCACAGTTTGGTATAGTTCTTACCTATTTGTTTTTCTATTTAGTTTGTAAATAGTAAAATATCCTTTACCTATAAAAATTTCACCGGTAGACAAATTAGACAGTCAAATTTTATACGGAAAAGTAGGGCAGAAAATGATAACTGTAAAAAGAATTACTACTATTGATATCCTTCATCGTATGTTTACATGAAAATACAACTTATCGCTTAGGAAATTCTCCGAACCAACCGTCGCAAGGATAACAGGCTCTAATAAAAATATGTTAAGCAGTCTGCTATCAGACGCATATTTACATAATAGAGAAAATACTAGTGGTAATGATATCGTAGAAGTATGTACAAGGTAAATCGTAAAAATTTGAACTAGTATTTGGAATATTAGAAATATCTCGTTCTTTTTTTTTTAATATAAACTTGACAGTTATCCGCACAATTTTTTTTTTCAATTTAGACTATTTTTTATTATATTAATATTCAAATAGATTTTTTTTATCAAATGTCGACATTTCAAAATGGTACCTTAATTCTGGTATTAGAATTGTTTTGTCTCATTGAGGAAATTAAACACTTCCACACACGAAATCGGTATGCAAATTGCACTAGACATTACCGTTACACCGTGTTTGTAACTCAGACACAATTAAACATTTTAACTACCAGACAAATTAAATGTCGCACTAAGCTACAAGAACGTTTACAAGGTATTGAATTCGCTAATTTATTCTAAACCTATAAGGGAACGTGCAAATAAAAATACTCTTAAATATGGTCCTGTATAGTTCATTCAGTAGACTATTTTATTTCAAGGATTCATCTATAACGTCATAAGTGTTATAACCTCTTTTGTTGCCAAATGTGGAACCACTGGTTCCTGTTATGGGCCATTGGTTAGCACATTGTAATATGAATGTTTTATTTCGGCGGCCCATAATCATACATCCGTAACTTTTATAGGTAGGTATGTACTTATACATTTGATGTAATATGTCTTGTAACATCCGTGTATATTAAGCTGTTCTCTATTTGGTTGGGTCCTTAAATACAAAATAATGTTGTGATTGATGTGACTTTATGCAAACATAAGTGTAGATAAACAATTTGGTTATAATAGTATGTTTAAGATTTACTCGCGCGTATTTATCGGGATTGCCTGACTAGTTTTTTACCCAACCGGAGCCCTTAATAATGGGGTCGCGAGTCGGACTCGGGTTCGACTCGCGACCGAACTAGTCGGACTATCCTGACAAACATGCGTAAACTTTAATAATTAATTTTGAATCTACTTTACGATAGTTATTACAATAAAGTTTTCTTTGTGATTGTGACTTTTAGTCGAATACGTGTTAAGAAATAAACTCTTGCTAAACTGAAAGGTATTGACTTCTCCGTTTCGGTTTTTAAGCCGGGCGTCAGGCGGTTTTACATATCTAAACTATTTATTTATTTAAACTTATAAGAGTTTCAACTAATTCTACAATCGTGATTGTTGTTGCACGCGATTTATTTAAAATTAAGTTTTTGGTTTGAAAAAAAAGTGACCAAAAAGTTGGCTTTTAGTTCAGTATAATTATTATTTACTGCTGAAATGTAGGTATAAAATTAGGTTATGTTGACAACATAATACCTAATAAATTTTGGGAAGTAATTCTAGGCGAGGTTAGCCTAATCTGATCTCACATGCGGATAATCTAGTAATTATTTATTAGACCCTAGTCTGTTATTTATGGGTTATGTCAGGAAGGCTGGTATGCCTAGGATTAGTACTTAATTTGCTGTATTTACTTGATAGTGTATTTGCTATGCTAGATATTTGTTTTTTTGTTAGACGATTGTCCAAAAAAGGAGTGTTAAGTTTTGAAGATAGATTTATTAATGTGACTTTTTGTGTTCCGTCACAACTCGTGCCTCAACCTATTTTGACGCATAGCGTAGTGTCACATCTTTGCTTAATGCAAAAAAATATATTTTACAAGTTCTACATACTTTGCTAAAAAATGTCTTCCACTTGATTAGTGATATACAGCCCATCAAAAGGGTAATAATTATAAACCTAGGATTTATTTAAGCTACACAGTTCGATACTCTACGATAGGTATAAACCCTGCCCATAATGCTACATATTCAAGCCAAGGGAGTAAATAATAAAATACAAAAGAGTAGGTACATATTAACTATATTACAAGGCCTAATACGTAATTTCCCAAGCCAACCACACCAACACCGCCATCCAACACACTCCTACAAATAATTTCATTACAAATCTCGTATAATTCTATTAAACCTGATGTGTTCCACTAAAGATAACGCACATCGGTCTAGTGAAGCACGCAACACCATAAAAATACTCGTAAAGCAAGCCTCGTTAACCCAACACTTCCCTTCGATACAATAAAGTGACTTATTGAAATAACCACACCTTCCCTTGTGGGGAAGACACACTTGAGTTTTCTTGTAACAGAATAACGAACCGCTCGATGAAAATAAATGTTCTAGTGTATTCCTTTCACAAACTGAATGTTTCGTTTGATTTTTTAGGGGCGCAGAAAATGCGTTTTAATGTGCAGTTTTTCATTTTAACTGGCACAAATAATTCTTATTCACTGTGAGAATTTTGCCAAATAGAGAGCCGCCTCTTAAGGTAATATTAATACAGTTATGGACGCGTGACAGCACTC
Organism: Chrysodeixis includens; assembly: GCA_941860345.1. NCBI lineage: Eukaryota > Metazoa > Arthropoda > Insecta > Lepidoptera > Noctuidae > Chrysodeixis > Chrysodeixis includens. The sequence continues at coordinate 5,994,683 of OW796104.1, read as the reverse complement.
AGGCTGCCTTTCCACCAAATCGGAGCTAGACTGCGGAGCGGAGAAAATTAAATATTAATCAATGGATTGCAGGGAGTGGAGATTTTGTGCAATTCTATTGGTTAATATATCTGAGTTTCTCCGCTCCGGTGGATAGGCTGCCTAAACGGCGTGAAGCGACTACTCTTTTCCACAAATGCAATAATTTTACTCTTAGAAAAAAGCGTAGGTTCATGCCGAGCATTCGCACGAACGTTACATTACAAAAAAATGCTCAAATGTATCACCACCATTATCCTATGGCCGTCGTCTCTCACTTTGTGGTCGCACTTTATTACGTACTCAGGTCGCTGTGTCTAATGTTGTGAAGTGGATTGAAAATTGCTGTAAGTAGCCATTGGGTGGATCTAACTGGCTTACATGCTGGTACTGTTTATTGAAGGGTATTCTTTTGTTTTCTGTTACGGATGTTAAAGATTTGTCGGTAAATTTTAAGCGTTTGAATAACAAATATTTGAGTAATGATGAACTTGGCCACGTTTAAACATTTAAGGCTCTAAAATTTCACTGAAGAATGATTAACATTTTTGTTTTGGTAGCGATTAGATTATTACTATAAAAAACTTTAACTATTTGGCAATTTTTGACATTATTATCATCATCAGCCTACGATCAATACTGCTTGGTTAATCCCCTCATTTTTCAGCATATTTTGCCAATTTCGAATAGATATTTCATATTTGACATGTATATATTCTGCTGAAAAGACGTACTATTCAGGAAAAGTAGAAATAGAAAAGTAGTTACTCTAGTTATTCTCATACATCAAAATCATATATGCCTATCTACGATTATTTAATGAGCTTCACTGCCTCGGGTGAGTAAATAAGAAACAAACATCAGCTGATTGTATTATCACAGCGTTAGATATGTGAATCAACTGAGGAAATGAATCATTTGAGTCGATAGCCCTTGATCTGCCAAACGCCTGTTACATTAACACTATTGGAGAGCTGTGTGTGTAGTTTCTAGACGGTTATTTCCATAGTTGTGATATTTTTGGATATTGGAGATGGAGATGTTTTTCTGATATTAATATAATGGTTTGTGTTTATTAGTAGAATGGAATGATTATTCTTAGGGTTTTAGAAGTTGGAATTGGTTGTGATAGATAGGTTTTTTTTTATATCGATCAGTTATTATGAAATATTTGTGACACGTTAGATGTTTTATTGTTTATAATAGTAATGGGATGATATCAGTTTACAGCCCTTGTTTTAAAACAAATATTCGTAAAGCTATTTGACTACAGATTATGTAATGATTTTTCCTTATTTAACAATTTTTCATTTCAAATCACAAAATTCGATTGATATTCCCTCCCTCTATTCTACTTAATTTCGAAAACATTACAAGTAAGGTACTATTTAAGGATAAAAGTACATAACTAGATAATGAAATTACAACTTTACTTCAATTAGCTGGTAATTGAACTAAAGCACTAATTGTATTATCTGTACAGTAATAAAAATTATTCTAGCATAAAATTACAAATCAATACTGTCGCCTACCACAAAACCGCACGTTTTAAACAGCGTTTAATGCCGGTATCATTAATTACCGGTTTCCTAATCTATAATTATGTAAAGCGAAAATTTGTTGCTCAATTCTAAATTTTCATAGGGGTATCAGACGATTGTAATTTTGTTTCTCGGAAAACGACTGTTAAAATTCCATTAGGAGTTCTCATTCTTAATGGGTTCACAAATATAAAGATATGAAATTATAAAAACATCTATAAGTAGGTACTATTTTTTTCGGCCTCCCTAGCCAAATAACATAATATCTTTTATTAATAATGAATGAATCGCTAAAATGTATGGAAATGACATTTCGTTTCGATAAGTCACGTGACTTAGACCTGTCATTTCCATACATTTAAGCGTTTTCTATTGACGTTAATGATCGCTTACGATTGTAAAAATGACACTTGGCTAGAGGTTTTGCAGACAAGCTATACTTTATCGAGTACTGAGTGCTAGAAGAATTTGATCGATTGAATCATTCCATTGTAATGAACTGAGTACTATCCATGAAATACGTTTATATTTCCTTTTTTTCACGATTCCTATCTTCGTTAATGCTTGTTGAAAGCCATTTATTTTAGAGACACTTCTAAAAATCCATATATAGTAGTCTTGTTACAGAAACGAATACACGTTTGGTTTCGAGTTCCCAAACTCTAGTCGTGTCAGCAGTTTCAATAACAGTTTCCAAACTGGGAATGTTTTGATCCCGAACAAAATGTATTCTGTTGACCTGATCCCTGTAACTGTAACCTTTCACAATATAAGGACGTAGACTCGTGATTTTATTAACATAGAAAGTGAATAAATCTATTGGGGAATTGCGGCTAAGCAGAGCTTGTATTATGAGTTCTAGAGAACTTACTAAATTACACCCAGTCACAGAACAATAATTAATGATCGTGCTCATCAGACGAAGATTTGTCCTGGGTGGTAAATAAACTACGAACTCCAGTGTAGCAGTCCAAGTCAACTAACCACTAAACTAACAGGCCAGTCAGATAGCTTTTGCACTTGGGTATCTTTCACGTGTTACTCGCATATAGATTTTCTGGCTCGCATATAGACAAACCTCTGAGATTGTCTGTACATTTCCTCTAAAGTAGTCAGAAGAAAAAGTCAACTACAGGGAGCTCAAAAAAAGTGATAATATAGCCTAATTACATAATAAATGACCAGACAAAATCAAGTCAGGCTAACGGAGAAGATTTATTAAAAAAATACGTATTCTTATATTTATAATTGCCAGGGTGTGTATATTGTTGCACAATATAAAACGTTCCGAATATGTATTATTATAACGATATTTTTCCTGTTCATACTGTACAAAATGTACTCAAAATAATTGTAAAGATTTTAACAAATAAAGTATTATAAATATGCCCAAAAACCGCAATTTATTTGACATTTCATACAAAATTCAGCTGTATGTAATACAAAACGTATAAAAGGTACATTAATCTCATTGATATAGAGTTACTGGCACGCCATTAGTTTGATTAATTTCAATGCCTCGATTTATAACTACAAACTTGCGTAACGTTGTTGAATATTACACCGTTGAACATTTACCTTTTTGACAACGCGATTGATGTTCTGTTCTGTTGACTGCGGAATATTACTGTTTTTTACTTTCAAATAGTTTCTGTTATAATAAAGGGTGAGGTGAATACCTATTCATTGTACTTAAAAGGATATTGTAGGTAGAAAAATATTATGGCGTAAGCAACATCCTTCTACGACTTTCCTCTTATTATTATTATGATTTATTTTTTGTTCGAAATCTCATTGTAAGTTTTATAACGCACATAATGTCCAAAAAAACTTTACACATAGTTTGTCTGTTGGATCAGAGTTATTATTTTTTACTCTGAACTTCTTGCTACCGTTTTCTTTTTGGTCGTAAAGTATATATACAACCATATCTCTCAAATATTGGGCTATCAGTTACCAAAATATGTAAACACTTAAGTAGACAGCTACGAGTATTTTCAGAGCAGAAGTTATCAATAATACAAACTATTATGTTTGAATGCTCACCTCTATAAAATGAATATTAAACTAACGAGAATTCGATCACAGTTTTTGGAACAATGACAAATTTTGACAAATTTTGATACCTCACAAATTCAGGCTTATATAAAACAAATGCCTATCCATACCTAGAAACAAATAGGTAGTATATATACCTATATTTACCGATCACGATGTTTCTCCACGCAAGATTCATATCTGTAAACACAAGAGATATTTCTAGAGAGAAGCGATTATTGAGAAACACAAATATTTGTATGACCTACTGCCGATTGTTCGGATAGTCGCAAGGGATTCATAAGACATGTTGTTTTTACTCATACGATTGCTTTTCGATTTATTATTGTTTCTAGATGTTGAGGTATAATTCGAAAATAATTGTAAAAAGCGTTTTGTGGCTCAGTTTACTCACATTATAAAAAATACCTGTTGAATTAATGGTTACTTGATAACCTTTGTAATAATCACTCGTAGATAAATGTCATTTCTACAATTGTTAATGTTTATAGAAAGCTCTTGTTAGGTAGGTAGTGACAAGTATATGTCACGTGATTTATCGGCAGCGCTGATCGATTTTTTTCTCTTCAAATTAATTACATAGCTGTTGCTCTCAAGTATGCACGCGCCAATGTTGATTTTAGCTGCAAAAAAATAACCTCCTCTAAAGTGGGTTAAAAAGGTGCCTATCTGAACGTATCAATTAGGACGTCGGCTAACTCCATACCAAATTTCATGAAAACTGATCCAGCCGTTTGAGCATGAAAGAGTAACAAATATCCATACTTATAAACTTTTACGTTCATAATAATATTATAGTAGTATTACGTACCAGTTTAACATAAATACTTCAATAAATAAACACAATTATTCGTAGCATTAAATCCAAAAGGAAATCCTATAATTTTCCGTACAATTTGTAGCAAGATCTGATAATAAACACAGTTTCACAGTTGACCAAATCGGAAACACATAAATTCTAGTAGATGTAAGTTGGAAAACAGACAATTTAGTATTGTATTGTATTAATAAACAAGTGTTTCATAGCCAAATACTAAAACTTGTAATACTATGTCATCGCAAAAAGAAAGTATCCCTGATCTGCAGATTGACAAAATCCTGGACACTGTAGCAAATAGTCATCCCCACTTTGGAGGTCATTTGTGAAAAGACTAATTTGATAACACTATACCTATTTCAATATATTTTTCAGTATTAATGGGGAACGTAGGTACATGGAGGTAATTGGGGTACCTCTAAGTGACCTCTATCACTGGACACCTGACCTTCAACCTTTACACGGACACCTGATATTTCAAATAATATGTAAAAACTCTTATCTCAAAGTTTGAGCTTGAGTTTACTCCAATTTGACTTTTTTTCTAGAATTACGAGGTAAGTTGTCTCACTTTGAACCAGGTAAATTTCAAAGTCCCATATTGGGCTGGATTTTCAATCAATGCCTTCAATTTTTTGTGTATAGTTAGCATATTTATTAAGCTTCAATTTTGTAAAACATTAATTTCTCATATTCTTTTTAGTTTCGGCGTAAAACAGGTTTTTCGGAAAAAATATTTTTGGTTCAATGAGTACTACCGGTGGTACACATTGAAACAGGCTATGGTCCACATTGAGCCACCTTATTAACTATGTCTTATAGATCAATTTATAAGGCAAATACTTTGTTATAATAAAAATCAGTCTTATATTTATTAAAATCACTTAAAATCTTATGATCCTTTAATTGGATAATTAGCCAAATCGGGTTCCAAAGGCATCCGGAGTTTCATGGCACCTGATCTGTGCAGCTTAACACTTAAGCTTGGCCTCAAGCATGTTGGCAGTCGAATGTACTATTTTATAACAAATTAAAACAATTGTAGAAAAAAAACTCATTTAACGACTTGGATGTACACAATAAACCATGGTTCAATGTGTAACACCCTCAGGTGGTTCACTGTGAGACACACCACGTTTGATAGCTAATTTCAAAAATTTACCGGCATACCAATCACTTAAAAACTTGAATTGTAGCGCTTTTAATTGCTAAATAACCGTAGAATACAGTGTACATATAAATAAATTGATATTATTTAAATGAAAAAAGCTAAAAAAGAATGAAATTGGAAAAAATATTTACTTTTTGAGTCAATTTGCTTTCAAATGCTCCTCACACAACCACTTGGCACACGATATCCACGCAAACTAGTTGGCAGTAATGGATCGTAAATACCTCTCTTTCACTCATATTAGCGCGGTTTAGCAACGTGGCGTTTTCGAGATTCGGCGGTGGTTCAATGTAGCTGCCTGGTTCACTGTGAGACACCCGACCCTATATGGTATTTTTGCTTTTCTATTCTATTCTAACCAACTTACACTTTCTACAGCCTAATAACGTCACACATACACATTTAATTAATTAAACTTCAGTTATTTGCGCCATATTTAATACTCTAATACGCGTGAAGTGTCTGCACAGATAACTTATCACTTATGTCATAAAATATCCAATCAATGCTAAAGTTTATCAGCTAAAGATATTAGCTGCTCTTGACATGTACAGATATTAATGGTATTAAAAAAATAGCATAAACAGCTGATATGTGTATGAATATTTTGACAAATTGCAACTTTGTTGTTATTTCGATTGTGAATTTAAGTTGGTATTTCTTTTAGATAACATAAGAATATGAGAGGTATTGATATTTTTCCTTGTTTTATCAACATTTACTGAATACTGTATTTTACCACAGCGACTAGCTCTATGACCTCAACAGCCCTTTCCCTATCATTTATTACGGAGTACCTAAGTCTAATTAATTTCTAAGTAACTATAATGACTTAGCAACTGCCCATAATTGACGTCCAAGAAGCACGAAGGTTTGCTTATAAATGGTCACCCATCCTAAGAGCAACAGCGGCAAGCGCGGTTTAATCTTTATCATCGATCAAACCGGCTTACACTCAGGAGCCCCTCACATCGCTACATACATACATAGTATACACATGTATAGCTATACACATCACTATAATCTCTTAGGTGTCGTACCACGGAACATAGAAATTAAGAGGGAAGAGACTAAACAGTCTTAGTACTAAAACTCGAATAGCAGTGTTAGAAAACTAACATATTCGCTTTTTGCTTCTCCTAGTTTTTGTCTCCTGTTAAATACCAAAAATGTAAGAAATATACCCAGTTGTTTAGTTTTGACGTTCAAAACCAACGGCAGAACGAAACAAGTAAATTAATTAGTAAGAACATATAACAAGGGACATATCGCTCAATTTTTGTACACTAAAGTTGACCATCAACTCATAATAGACACATACGCGTGTAGAATACCTAAACCTCTTCCCTCTACATTGTTATTATCAATATCGCACAACGCCAGAGAATATCCACAATTGACCGAATGAATAAGAAGTGGGCACGTGACAAGCCAGCGCGCCGGTTATGAAACACCGCTCTTGAACAGGAATCATGACACTGTTTGTATTAGACGCCTTCTAGACAAGGTACTTAGGTCAGTGAATGATGACTTTTAAATTTGAATTGACGGGACTTTTACCATTTTGTTGGAAGGACTCTTTGATATATAAAACTAACTGTTACCCGCAACCTCGCCCGGATGAATGTCAGGTGTACCTGCAAAAGATTATGTATTAATCCAGGTTTCATCACGTAATACAAGGGGCCCGGGGTGTTTTTAGTCGGGGGGAGTCCGACATATCCCTACGCCTTGCCCGCAGCGTAGGTAGAAGTCATTAGGTTTTACCCCAGAAAAGAAAAAAAAAGTTTCATGTAGATTGCGCTAGACGTTTGAACGTGAAAGTCAAACATCCACTTGTCTACCCTTACAAACTGTTGCGTTTATAATATTAATAGGAAACTCAAATCAATCACATCAGATTTAATGATCTACCTATTTTAATGTTGTGTCTGATTTAAAAATAACTAAGAGACTTCTTAATAATCTATACATATAATAAATCTGTAGAAAAGTAATTTTTGTACATTGAAGAAATTGAGAAAAAAAATTGCCAGGGTGTGAAAAGATAACTAACAGAACCCATTTCCATCATTTTTGAAATTTTTGTCTGTTTGTCTGTTTGTATGTGCGCGCATCACGTAAAATCTACGAACTCAATGCAGACAATGTTTATACACAAAAATTATACGCAACTTGAGGTATAACTTAGTCTTTGTTTGATCAAAATCGGTTCACTCTACCAAAAGATATGATTAATTTAGTGAATTCAAGAAGTAAAATAATTACGTTACGCAATTCAGTGTAGTACTTGCAACGACATCTTATGACAAAAAATAGAACTAATTTTGACAGCTAAATTACAAATCCAATAGATGGCGTTGTGCAAATTTCGTCGTTTTCTGAATCGCGGTGTTAAGATTTGACACCATTATATTATTGCTGAAGGTCGGGCTAACATAAATACTATATATTATTGTGCTATCCTATACAGGGGGTGATCAATCACGAATTTTCGTAACTGTTCTACTGTCACCATAGCTGTGTACGAGTCACCATAGCGACCAAAATACTGTTGCTATGGTTTTATGTTTTTACATTAATTGTATTGGCTTACATGTTATTTGGCTTACAACATAGCATTCAAAATAGCCGGGTTGGTGAATTGCGAGCTTCGTATTTTTTCACTTCAAGTTCAAATTTCATTTCGACATACACTTTTTGAATTTATTTTTCAATAATTTTTGAATATAAATTTTACTAAACAAACATTTACTTTTCTTCTATCGTTTTTGATAGTACAAGACCATTTTTTTTTTTTTTTGACAATATCGTACAATTTAGTACAAAATTATTGTATGAAGTACCTGGCTTTTTTAACATAAAATTGTTTTTTAAAATAAACAAAAACAATGGTTTGGACGGTAAATGATTTACTATATTTTTTTAACTAGCTGTTGACTGCAATTTTGTTGTGTGTTACGCGTGGTTTTGAAGATTTGATAGTACTTATACACTACTACAATTGTGCACCAATTGCGATGGTATAGGGTAGTTGCATTGGTAAAAGTGTGTTGATATACTGTTATTAATATCATTAATCTCGCGTACGAGTATGCCCCGTTCACATTCTCCCGCAAATGGTTTGTTACGTGTGCATAACACTACCCTTCTTCAGGCTCAGTTGGCTCAGCTCAAACTACCATAATTAGAAACTTAAAACATTGATAACCATGATATAACACTAAGAAGGGATTTTTGAAAATTCGTCCGTCAAGGAGTAGAAAGAAAACGAAATAGAAGATCGGTGCCCGGAATAATCTGCTGCACCCGCATACATCCACCAGATTGGGAGCGGCGTCCGATGTTAGCCGCACCACAGTGCATAGCGCTCAACAAAACGTGTCGAATAATATCTGGCTGTTTAAAACCAACCCTGCTCAATAAGTTCTCCCTTTGGTTAGCATTGCTCTACCTGACGTTAGAAGAGAAGTCGCATGCGCGCTCGAAAAAGACATCAAGCAATCAGACACACGACATCGGACATCCCCTATGTAATACCAAAGCTTATACCCGATTAGACTTAAGAGCCAAAAGAGCTTTCTCCGATGTACACTGGCTACAAACGAAACTCCAACTCGAACTCGGTGCAAGATCTGGGCAGATCAGCATCTACCACCTGCCACTTATGTCCTACCTCATAAACGTCTGCCGCCCGGAATTCTTTGCAGTGACCTGTTTGGAAAGCATTCAACCGTCTGAGAATCCAAGTAGGTCGCTGCAAACAAAATTTGTCAAATTTGGGTATACAGACCTCTCTAACATCCAGTAAGAATGCGTCATCTCCGTCCAGACGATGTCACAACACCTATAGTGACGAAAATGTCTGCACACTTGCAATTCAAAGGATCTACTATTTACCAAATACTACGTACAATTGACACAAAAGAAGAAGGTTTTTCTAATTAAACTTAAAAATGGAGAAGAAACGGCGTAACAAACTTCACAACATAATTCAATACACAATTATTTTTAGTGTTTCCAGAGGGTATTAGTTTGCCGTAGCCAAGGATAGTTGGTGTGCCGTCATCGAATTCTGCAAAGAAGTGATGACGCTCAACAAAAAACCGCAGAAAGAACACGGGAAGCCTCATCTGACCACTCGATCCGTGCCCAGCGAGCAACAAATAGAAGAAAGACCAAATTTACCCTCCTCAAACCACCATAAATAGCCTACGCAGGTAGGCTAGGGGAAGTCTACTGTACTGTATAATATAAAGGCAAAGACGACAAGCACGGTGCTTTCGCGCGACTCTTAATGAGCGCTGGGGAAAACTGACTCCATGTCAATTAAGAAGCTCCCGTTAAAAAGATCTCTCCCGTCAGGGTTCACGATAGTTTGCGAAAGTGTTCCCGTGGCTCCAGACAATAGGACACGGAGATGCACTCAGGTGGTTTTAGCCAGTCAGAATCCGGCACACTTCTTTCCCATCGCCCGTATTCAAGTCCTTCAATCCAAATTGACAAATCAGTGTAAGATAGTGGCCACAGCAACAATATAATACGACCTTTCATCATATGAATGTTGGACTAACCTTTAAAACTAGCAGTGTTAACAGTCAAGTAATATGTTTGTAAGAGTAAAGGTTATGAGTAGAAAGTTAAGGAATAATTTTGGAACAGAACTGGATTAAGGAGCTTGCATTAAACTTTATTTAGCTTAATTTTTGTACAGCACTACACATCTTCAATTTAACTAATCTTCAATACCACGCAGACAAAGTCGCGGTATTTCTATTTCAAATAATTTAGGTACTATAAGCTCATTAACATGTGCTTTTGTATTTTTAGTAATAACAAGTAGTTTTAAAAATCTATTTTGAAGAGCTTCCAGTTTATCTCAGTGAGTTTTGAATGTTAACCCATAGCTGTGACATGAAAAAAAACTCTTAAAATAATAATAGGAACTTTAAAGCTTAGGTAGTACATTTTTTACTTAATAATATTCTTAGTTCGTCATCTATTTTCACGCCAAGGTATTTGTATATAGCCTACTCTTATCTAAACAACGTTGTTTTGTTTCGACAACCACGCGAACGAAGTCGCGGGCACAGCTAGTACGCAATAAGTTTGCTTTGCGACTGTCAAGCAAATAAAACAATAAAACTTGCATATAGTCTTACATTGCTACTGAAATTACGTACATAATTAAACATATTACATTTCTGTTATACAATACCATTAAAACACATTCATATGTATTTGTGATCATTATGTTGTGGACTGTATTAATTTATGCATCATAAACGACATCATAAAACTATTATCTGCCATTGTACTGTGTTGCTAATCATTAAAATTTTATTATACCTACGGGTATAACTGTCTCTTATACATCCTTAACAACAATTGTTGAAATTTATTTGGGTTTTTTGACGGGAAAATATCGACAAATATGCTTTTGTAAACGCTCAAAATATGCTGACAATTTCGTGGAGAAATCTACATTATAACAATACATAATCTGTCAATCCCAGTTAGATTCTCGGGCAAAAAAAACCCATTAAAACTGTATAACCACACGATGTTTAACGAAACATTACCCAGTAACAAATTGATACGTTTTCGTGACACACAAACTTATATCAACGAGACGGTTTTCGCCTGTTTTCACACCAAATAAATAGTTTCTGTGGCCGACAAATTTAATATACGACGTTAAACTCAATCTTCGACAAACTACCTACCTCTTAAACCTTCAGAGGCCGAAAACGTTTACGTAATGTTTTAGTAACATAAATCCAGGTTCTTCCATATTTTTATGGATTCACTTCCCGTTCATAATTTTTTATGCTCAGGTGCCTCACCTATCGCTATTTTATAGCGATTCTTTTTATTATTATAGCCATAAATGCTTCCATGGAATCTTCGCTTTCACAGATTTGAATTTGCCGAACAGAATTTTAAACAGTGGCTACTATAAATGAGGTTTCGATTCAAATGAAATGCTATTTACCATGCCCAAAAATCAATGACTTTTAATCTATTTTACACTGGCTAATACTCGCTCTGGCTCCGCAAGCATAAATGTCGGTTATATCTGCAAAAACAATACCTTCCTCTGACGCAGCCACTCATCATCCGTCCATCCATGCATCCATCCATCCACCTATCTGTCCATCCATTCTTACAAATTTTCGCGTTTAAAATGTCAGTAGGATTCTTGGTATTTAATCGTTGAAGCTTCCTTATTTCCAGGGTTAATGATACGCCTCGCTTGGCCGCCAGCCAGACACATCCATAATTTTCTACGGTATTCGCAAATCGCGATAGAATTGTACCTATCAACATCATAACTGGTTTTTGGTCTGTAACAGAAATGCCACGCAAATCCTAACTACAGCTGTGAACCGCAAGAATGTTGTTTAGATACAAAGTTAGTTTTGTGTGAACAGTAAACAATAGGAAAGTTGTGCCATTTGCTTTCTATATTTTAGTACCTAAGTTCAGAGAGGTTGTTCATGGTTTTTTGATCAGATAAAAAGCTTATACGCATGTACAATGAATGTAGTTCGGTAGATAGCTAAAATGACATAGTTGTTAGCGACATAATTACGAAACAGTACGTCTCTAGTTTGGTATAAAATAAACTATCCTTAAAAGTCAGTACCGAAACGCAAAAATTACAAAAAAAATGATATTACAATGTGTGAAAATGTACTAAACAAAAAAATATCTACATTTGAAACTAAACTGATATACATGTAAATGAACATTATTTTCAACATAGCGTCAATAAATATGTTATCATATCCGTCAATGGCGGGAAACGTCCAGAAGACTGGTACGGGCGAAATTACCACGTTAGATAGCGTAGGTCGAAATTGATCACATTAAAAACACAAATTCTTTTTCTGCTGATTTTATTTTGATTTCTAGCAAAATGAGATACAAGAGCATAATGATCCAATACTATGTTTAGGTACGAAAATAAAAGGCTTCTTAGTTAAAATAATTTCTACTAAAAGAACTTATAATAAATTTCCAACCGAACCCGATCATTCAAGAGATACTTAGGACATAACACAAAGGTACTCTTAAGAGTATTATAAATAATGTAAGGGAATTCACGAAATCCGGAGATGGATATACAATACAATACAGACTAAACTCCAAATATAAATGACGATAACTTAAAATCATCTTTATGTCAAAGCAGTAAAGTTGATTATCGTTTGGTTGAGGTAAATTTTTGGTCTACCGTACTACTTATATTTTTTATACGTCTATAAGCCTTGTTTAGCCGTAGACGTCAACCAACGGATATGATGAGCCTGCCAAATGGATCGTTGTATGATTTTTACTGCGAATTTATGATTCAATTTTATGATTCTTCTGTTATGCTTTCTATTATGGTCGCTGGTGTAGTAACGAAAGCGATGATGGTACCAAGTTAAAATCATAAGCTTTTTAACATGAGAAATAAGGGTTTGGATGTAAATCTTCAGCCCTAGAACGAAGTTGTACGTCTTGTAAAAAACTCTCGTATGTGGTGCTTTATTTGTAGTCTCAACATCAATTTATGTACCATAAAATATAATGATGTTGGGCATAATAGTAAATTTCATACATATTTAGCAATGGATTCACTTCATTTTGATAGTCTGATTCGGACTCCTATAAATGCAGTACTTTAATAGGTTCTTAAATACGTGTCTCTGGTTAAAACGCACCCTAAATAACTACAGCGTTCTCAATTACAATGTCAGGATTTAAAACCCAGAAATAAAAATGAAAAGCTTAATCCTAAAAGTACCAAAAACCAATGTCACAAAACACAGTTTTTTTATTCAACAAAACCCATAGTCTCATTTGCAGCCAGCATATTTTTTGTGTCCTCAGGCATATTTTCATTTGACCCAGGGCGGGAACAGACATTATCAGGGTGAAATATTACAAAACACCGTTATGACGTCATTGTAACATTTCCGCGACACATTTCCGGGCATTTTACATTAGCTGCAAATCAAATGGACGCTTTTGAACCAAAAACATGGTGGGATATTGCTTTTATTGTAAATATGTAAGGACTGATTATGATTTAGCGTAATCACATCTTAAATTTATTTACTACAATTAATAAAAGGACTCGGTAATGTGAAAATGCTTACACGATTCTCTATTAGCTCTCACTATCCAATAAATAAGATGTAGTAGTTTTAGATCACATACAAAATCTATAACAGACATTAGCTCAGTGGCTCAAATCCAAAATCGTTCCCTAAAGAGTATTTATTCTAAACAATTTATTCATCGAAATTAGCATCGTAAATATGACGCCACGCCCAAATGGTCCATTAGAGGACCCCATCTATATTGCTCCAGGATTTTAATCCGTGTGACGTCATCGATAAACTTTCCATCTATTCCCATCTACAGCCACCTCCTCGACATCGACAATTAGGTCAAGTGCCCATTTAACGAAGGCATAAGTCTTAAAATCCCACACGTTTCCCAAATCCAAATGGAACTGAAACACTTCCTGCGTTAGCTTTCTGGCTGTATGCGGAAAAGGGGAAAATAAGGAACAAAATTAATCAGGAGCGATGACAACCTATTTCCTAAAACGAGGAAGGGTCGAGTAGTGCAAAAACGTCAGAAGTACACACCAATGTATTTGTTTATGTATGCTTAGGTTTAGCTGAGTATATATCTGAGTAATTTGCTGTTGGTAATTTAGCGGTTAAGGAATATCTAAGAAGAAAATCTTGTTTAAGTTCGGGCCGATTATTAAAAAGCAAACGTACTTTTACTTATAAAAATAGTTGTTAATGTGATAAATGATAAATGTCAAATAGATAGGCCAAAGAAACCAAGGATGGGTTGTCTAAGGAATGATAGGAATGAAAATAAAGTAAATAGTACTGTAACGGCTCATACGAGTAGGTGAGGTTAGAAAAACACGTATTGCGCTGACCTCAATAAAATGGGATAAGGGCAGAAAGATGATAATGACGAGGTTTTGGGATTATTTCAAAATACCGCTAATTACAAAGAATGAAGAAAAACAGAAAAAAAGTAAAGCAAATAATGTAAATTACAAACATGATCTTGATTAATTCACTTGATAAAACAAAATTCGACGAAGAATGAGTCAATTTTCATCGACATCAAAGTTCCACCAGATTTCATGAGCACTCTTCATGGGCAACAAAAAAAATATTCACTAAAATACCTATGCAGGGCTTGACGTAAGCACCAATGACACGTCAGACAGCCAGTTGATTGATTACACCTAAAACAACTTTCGATTGTTTTGCGTCCTATTAATTCGACTGTCTATATTTTGACGCGGACCAATACATCATTGCGAATCAAATAAATTGGTGTTAGCGATCGTTATTCGATACCATTATAAGTGCTTTTAGGTCAACCAAAATTGGATTTTGATGCTGTTCTGATATCAATATGTCATTATGATTCTTATCAATTTCGTGCGATTGGCAGCTGTAAATGAGAATCATGTTTGGCATATTTGCTAATGGGTTTGATTTGAATTTTGGCCTTCTTCGGTCTGTTAAAAATATTTTTCCTTTCTTTCTTTCTACTAAAAATACTAGTGAGAAAATGGAATTCTAATTTGGGCGTTCTCAAATCTAAGTAGGTAATTGATTCGTTATAATTGTGCCTTATGTACTAAGAATAAGTAAATAAACAAGATAACTTGCTTCCTAAACAAGAAATGTGTTTTAAATATCCTTTAAGAAAGAGAATACCTTGTAAATACAGACTTGCTTTGCATATTTACGGCAGGCAACGCCAGCGTCGTAAATACACAACACAACACTACGGGGTGTCATAAATACGAATTTAAATAAAAGACTGGATTTTAGCTTTAGAGAAATCGTTTCTTACGATCTCGAAAGGAATAAAATATTAAACGGTTTAGTGAAATAAATGTTCTAAATAATATTAGCGATACTGTTTTACTATTTGATATACAGACTCTGATTTTGTACTTACTTTTTATCGAATATGTTAAACCATTATTATTTTGACTACGGTAAATTCTAATTCTTCTAGTTTTTAACTATTGTGTACAGTCAAATCAGTTTCGGGTCTCTTATACAACGTTGATAAAATCGAGAGGCATTAAATGAAACCACATATTCTGTATATCATTATAAGGCTACACAACAAAAATCAAATCAATGTAAGCAATTTTTTTTAATAACTTTAATATAATAATATTTTTAAAACGACTCTAGGTTTTAATAAATTAGTATTTACAACATAATTATGGTATGTCAGGATCGTAGCAAATGGAAAGATGTGATCTCTGCCTACCCCCAAGGGAAAGAGGCGTGACGTTTATGTATGTATGTATGTATGTACAACATCGTAGTAAACTATTTATCACAATGTTTACAATAAACGTAAACATTATTATCCCTAATATAAATACTATAAAACGTCTAACGTATATATAATCATCGTCACATTAACATTACATAACTCAATCATAAATGAACATGTAGGAACTCATTAAACTCGTACAAATGTTTGATGTGTCTACAATATAAACAAAGCAAATAAAACAAATGAACAACGGCGTGTATTACGCGTTCTATGGACTCCTTTAGCTGTGTTGAGCGAGGATGTGAAACAAATAATGTTTTTTTCAATAAAATTCCAGTTTAAAAGTTCTATTTTTTATATACGACTCCTGCACTAAGAAATTTAGTCTTTGAATCGCGAGGGGTTTCACAACATCTGTGCAAAATGCAGTCTATAGCAAAACTCATGACAATGTGGAAATGGGAGTATAGAGGGTACATGGTCTCACTCTAACGGTGCCAACGGTCTTGTCTCAAGCGATTATAAGTTGAAGTTCAAAAAGCTAAATTGTAGCCGCAGTTGAAGAAATTAAGAAATGTTTACTATGAAAGGTTGTAGAAGGCTGCCAGTTCACACAAATAAAACAAATGAACAAGTTCACATGTTCGTCAGACTTATCTCCATAGTATTTGTGCCAAGTGTACTACATAAGTTCCTGTTATTAGCATTTTTTGCGTTTTGTGCCAAATTTTTAACTCTTCACTATAATCGATCCGAAATACTGTGGTTTTTAAGGCCTCTTCCAAAAAGGTTTAATTACAATTGAGAATAGAATTTCGATTTATAATAAATCCTTAGGCTTATATTATAATAGTAACTATTTCAAGATTTTTTTTAATTTCATTGAGCTAATTGATTTGCCTCTTCAGGCAGTGATATTTTGTACAAAAATCAACATATTTGTAATATGTTCAGATAATTTCTGTTTTGCCTGCCTCTAAAATGTACATTCAAAATCCTTCGAATGGCCGTGTGTCCCACGGGCAATCTCATTCATTTCGGACGTTATTTGGCCTTTAACTGCCACTTAATATACATATTTGCTTAGGTCCACTGTACACTGAGCAAATACTGAAGCTAACAGGCCATTACGTTACTGGCAACTAGAATCATACTTCATGCTCGTATTTTTCTTTTTTAATTTAGCGGCAGATGCTAGTTTCCTTTGCTTGCATTGGCATTAATTGTTTGAACTATACTTACTATATTCTGAGTCTGAAAACTTTGTCGGCGAAATTTATATTGCTATTTTTTATTGAATGATTTGTTTTAATTAACCTTTTTAGGGTTCCGTACCCTATTACTAAGCCTCCGCTGCCTGTCTGTCTGTCTGTCTCTAGGCTGTATCTCGTAATAGCTAGAAAGCTGAAATTTTCACAAATGATGTATTTTCGTTACCGCTATGACAACAATATTGTTGTTTAATATTACAAACTTAACCTTTCCCCAATAGATTAGATGGAATCATTGCCCCGTTGCATATTATAACTCTGTTAAGTCAAGCTCAGACTAATTTGAATAAGTTTGAGTGAACTATTGACTCCTCAAAGAGCGTGCTCCGTCAAAGAGATCAACGATATTAATTCGCAATAATCTCCACAAACTAGCGTAACAGATTCTGCAAACATCTACGTCAACGTTAATTAATACTGTACTGGATGTATCGCCTTTTGTCTTCAACATGTCGTTAATAGTTTAACATCCGAAGTTTCTCTCTCGGAACTCGAATTAATACTTAATTTTAATGTACTGTTTGATATTAGTTACAATATTTCTAGGTAAGGACAACTCCTTGTCTCATTGCTCTTTGAGGGTCGTAGATATCCCATTGCGAATTATTGTAGTTCTACCACGTTTTTAACTGCAATCTTCCCGCCGTTTTTTTTGCTTTATCTAGAGCCAATTGATAAATAAAAGTGGCGAACACTTAAATCTCTGAAACCAATTCAGCTCTCTGAGAGACATAAAGAGAATTTCCTACCATTTTATAGCAAACTGCGTTGCTTCTAAAATGCAATAAATCGTTGATCCTGCAACTAAACTATTCGATAGCTGTACGAGTTTTCCGGAATCGGAATCGCAGATCATTTCTGCCATGAAAAACTATCATGACCCGAATTCTAAGATGTCATTAATATAACATCCCATTATTAAATCAGTTTCATTGCAAATAAAGAAACGAATAACTACATACCTTTTATGTAAGGTATAATACAAAAGCGATATCCAATACATTGACGAACTGAAACTTTGTTAGAACTACCGTCATTTTCCCTTTCCTATATTGGGTTTTCTTTTCTTATTTTATGTTCTTTTATGGTTGTGTTTACCTTTGAATAGACTACCAAACTGCGTGGTATTCGTAATTGGACTAAGGCTTAGTGCACACTACAAAAGCGTTCCAGATTTTGTTGGTATAAAGCATGCCAGATTTATAGGCTCGTCTTTTGAGCTTATATAAGCCTGGGAGGTAACTTTGTGTAATAATTTGGATAGGCTCTCTACTAACTGTATTTAAATATTGGGCCTACATTTCTAAGTAGATATTTTCGGTTATTAAACAACATTTTTGTGAGGCTAACTATTATTTACACTCGTTATGACTTATCTCGAAAATGACTGTCCCTGCATCCGACGCCATTGGTTTTTTATAACACTATTGATGTGATTCTGAAAAGTTACGTGACAAAGTGTTCTACTCTCGTGCTCCTTTCATAGTCAAAAATATAAATTAATAGTTACACTAAGTATACTTACGTCTCAAAACTATATTTCTGCAAGGCAAAGTCCCTTCTTGTAATCATACATTCCAATTATGTTTGGATGAACGATTAATGTATCAATCACAGCTTGTTTAATGCCGGTTGTCGATTTACACAGCCCGGATTTCCTGGATTTCAATCACCATCAATAAATTCTCAGTAAAATGCAGGAATCGTAGTATCCGTAGTTAATTTTTAATGACGTGTAAATAATAACTAGAAGTAATTATTAAAGGAATTCAGGACGGTTCCTGAGTATTTGAGGGCCAATTATGTCTAGTGGCTTTTTTTTCTATCAGTTTATTGTTACAGAATATGAACAGAGAATAAAATCTTACTTTTGTGACCACATTTACTAAAGAAGAAGGCACTATTATATTTGTTGTCCTACTAGTAATGCTATTATATTGCCTAATATGTTGAATAACATAGTCTGAAGAAAAAATAGAATGCTTGTATTTCAGTACCTACCATTTCAGATTCGTTTCAAAAGAGGCTCTTACTGAACATTTTCTTGCGGTCTATGAATACTGATGACATTGTTATTTATATAAGTATTCTATTTCCCGAGACCTGAGTCATAGGAACGGTGTAATGAAGCATACGAACTATGTTCCACTGAACACCGGGTGCGTAATATGGGTGTAGTGCCTATAACATCACCAAAGAGAACGTACTTCACAGAAGGAAAACTTTCATTCAATAGCGAAATGTAAATCTAAGTGGATGTTTCTTTTTTACAAATTTAGAAAAAAATCTTAGGTATTTTGCATAAGATTTTTTTCTAAATTTGTAGTTATCATCCATTTGTAAAAATTGATATCTATAATATGTTATTCGATTGACTATACTAAGCGCGCCCCTGAAATAAATCTACTACCACGTAAGTACATGTATCAAGAGAAATTATCGACTTTAACAAAAATTTTCAGACGTGTTAAACTCCATATTTTGTTGTAATTACACGCCATTACGTTTTTTTAACAGATATCCTGCGTGCACATTTACCTTCCAAAGAATACATACTCACTACTGCATAAGTTTGATAAGACCGCCCATTGTGGCACCATGTACCTAACTTTTATGTTAGTCAAATATGTTTCTCATGCGGTGTGCAATAAAGAATATTTTTTCTATCTATCTATAGTTGAGCTTTTGTATGAAGTGCTACCTCTGTGAGAGTACATACTCTGTGGCATCACACTGTTGGAAACACATTGGAAATTCATCTGCCGAGCGTAATCATTGCGGCAATATCCGGCTCTAGCGGTTTATAGATCTATGGTACACTAGATAATCGTGGAAATTACTTCTTCAGTATTGGTGCCCTTTGTAATCTTGAACTAAGTTCAATTGTTTTTCTCAAAATTTCAAACTAAAGAAATGTGCGATTCAATTTTTCAGATTAGGAATAGCAGTCCGGTTTAAAATCGAGTTTCAATTGTTTAATTATGGTTTTTATATATACTGTAGGAAACTCATTTAATTATAATTATGAATGGTAAGCAGTAAGTCCAGGAAAGATAAAAATGCCTTCTCTTTTGTTTCAATAAGTGACTTCATATGTGACTTAATAAGTGTATACATAGTTCGTTCAATTGCACTAGTAAAGTAATTACGAATTATTTCCATTTAAATAAATTACGTTGTTAGTTATGGTATTAAATAAATAAACAATGCAGTTAAACAAACGTAATACTAAACAGATATTGTTGTTGAGCATGCAATACGCAATTACATAAAATATACATCTACTACGGGTATGTATTACATATTATTGTGACTATTTACACCAAAATACATATTCCTGGGGTGAAGCATTTTTTCTATCGATGGCCTAAACGTAACCATTTTTAGATTTATGATCTTGGAACTAAAATGTTTAATATACTAACAACAATGAAGTAGACAGAACAGTTTATGAACTTAAATTATCTCAAAAACCATTCTTAAAACGTTTTTCGTTCTTACCGAATAAAAACTGTTCTTGAAATGTTCTTAATGTATCAAATTTTATTTTCACTAAAACTCTAGGTCTAAGTGTATTAAGTTTTACCCAAATTTAATACAATTTACGGCTTTCAAAAGTATTTTCTACGTGTCCATCGCAGTGAAAGAACTACAAAGAAAAAAGAAGCTAAATTTTCGTTTTAATATACATTATAAACATTACAGGACCTTAATAAACAAGTTAGTTTAGTAAAATAGATTAACATTTTTAGGCGTAGGTACTATACTTACCTTGAACTAGATACAAAAATACGCTTTATTGAATAAATTTCCACCAATATTTATTCTATTTGAGTTTTCACTAATTCGGTTTATCACATAATTATTTTCTGTCCACCTGTAATATACCTATTTATATGAAACGAAAGTACTCGATTAGTCTAGAAAGCAGTAATTGCTCATACTGCTCTTACCGATTAATACTAAGAACATTACAGCATGTCTGTTGCTGTTGCAAGTAGACGGCGTCTACTTATTACATATTTTATACTGATCTACTGGACGCCAGTCTGAGCCCTGTAGTGCGCTATTACGCTTTCACAACTACAAAAATATCACTTAAAGATATGTCACAGTATTCCTTCAGTTCTCACTTTCACCCGGTAAAGAGGAAAAGGAGGACCCCGGATGTTAAACCCGGATAAAATTCGGTTACCCTTTTGCTTATCAGATACCCAGGACAAAAAGTCCACCAGGATTTTCCAGGTAAAAACAAAGTACATAAATAATATCACACAACAATGGAAGCTCTTTTTTGTAAGTCGTAAAACGTGATTAAGTGTTTGACTCTAGAGAATAGCACCGGCCTTTATTATATTCCACCTCCTAATATCAAATGGTAGTGATTATAAATAATATTTACGACTTTGAACTTTATTAATTTTAATGGCTATTAGTCTAAGCTTTCTTATATCTCTCTTAACAGTACAACAGTTCTGAGAAAGTATAATCATTGTAGCTTAATTGTTTGTAGTTTGCTACTAGTTAGATTGTATTTTAATTGTTGAAACACTGTTACTCAAAATTAGAAAGGGTTTGTTCTTGCCCCACGGTGGGCGCCAGTATACATCATGGCATGAATTCCTCCACGGTCCCACACAGGAAGATATAACAGTACAGTGGCTATATTTTTAAAGGTTTTGTCAGTTTTGTTAATAAGATCGTCAGACCACACTATTTCCAAAAAAGAAACCGAATAATCGACCGGTCTCAAATTAAACACAATTCAGTCTAACGTTTGCGAACGTAAGACCAAAAAGGTATTAAAAAGGCGTGTAATAATTAATTATGGACAACGTAACTTTATTTCCCTTGTGGGCTGACAAAGCCTGGGGCAGACGAATACGTTGTAGGTTATGTCCACGCAGGTGTAATAAATTGTGTGATCACGTCCTAATGAGAGCGGCCTGAAAAAGCTGACGATCGGTAAAAGTAGCTAGGTAGCTGGCTAACAAGGCTAGTATTACATTTTGTCATTTTCAAAATTGAGGTTATGCACAGGCCTTAGTGTATGGGGGCTGTGTCCGTCACCAATCGCGCTAATTTTGTGGATAACAAATCTTTCATGCAGGTATTTATCTTTTAAAATACCAAAACTTCAGATCAATATGAAAAAACATTTTTTACATAAGTGTATAACAATTTGTACACATTTTATGTAACCATCAAAAGGTTTTCTCTTTACTCTTAAAAATCGTATACTTAGTGTAACAAATTGCTTTCACGTTTCCTCTATTACATTTAAATATTCGAGCAAAAAACCTATCTTATCAACCATCGATCATCTTATTTGCATTAGAGAGGCGATCGCTAATGCTTTGCCGATTTTTTGCGCCGTCCCTTTTGAATGACTCGGCCTTATTTAGGCGCGGTATCCGCTTCCCATTAGTCAAGTACCGCCCTAATGCTACTCCAACATATCCGAACGAGCGTTTCCATTTACAAACTGTAAACCGTTGAACAATGGCTGGTTGTAAACTTGACGACCACTGGTCAGTTGATCGATAGTCAAGCCAAAATTAACCTTATTGCTTCGTGATAAGGCGTCTAATAAGTGTTCACGTCTCGTGTCCACTGATTTGCTTTACGAGAAAGCGCAATATCTGTTACTGTGAACCCCAAACAGAATATTTTAGATCTAACGAGTATGGTAATTGTAGTATGGCTTGGGAATTTATTGGTAGTTTGTAGTTCAGTTTGTTAGCAATTCAATTCAGACTGTATTGATGGTCTAAGTAAGAGAAAAATCAAATGTACAAGTTTGATGAATCACAATATTATTAGTGTGTGCTTTCCGCTATACAAATCATTGGTTCAACTGAGTATTAAGGACTACGAAAACCGAAAACGTATTGAGACATTTTCAGTCTACATTATAAGGGATAATTTTACTCTTGACTTGATTTGAAATAAATTTATCCAGTCATGTCTTCCCAGATCTAGGTCGTAGTCAACATTTAATTAGTCTGTACCCATTACAAAGTTGTTAACAGTTAGACCAACGAAAACGCTTATCGAATATAATGGTACCGATGACGCAACGCAAAACAATAAGGCCATTACTGAAACTCCTGCAAATATTAGCGAACGCCCAATAAACCTTGACACGAAATGTAAACAATATACATGACCTCATACGAAAGTATTTGACACGATTTACATACATCTATGTCTGTAGGGGGCGTCAAAAACAACACCATTATATTCCTTGCTTGTTTGGAATTGACAGACTGTCAGTCTGGTCTTGACGGTATTATTATATTTATCAGTGAACACAGTCTCGGTTTTTTGTAATTCTTTTACTTATTTTATCGTATTGTGTAAAAAGTTCTGCTGTTATTGTAGCTAGTATAGGGTTTTTGTAAGAGCTTGTGTTGTCTAAAATATTTAGTTTATTTAGGTCTTGTTTGCTTTGTAAAAAAAAATACGGCTAGACATTTTATTCTTGTAGTTAACTTTTATTTTTAAGAGTCTGGCGTTTTGTTGTTTTTTTTTTCTTTTTACGAATTAGAGTAAACACTTGAAGTAAAGGAAAAAATGTTGGGTACTTTTAAAACTACGTTTGCTGTTACGACTATCAAAGCTAAACAATTTTTAAAACTAAAATAGAACGAAGAAATCTAATGAACCGAATTCTCAGTATCAACTGAAACGAAAAAAGAGTGAAAATACACTTATATTGTGTTACTGCGACTCAACTATAAAAGCAGCAAATGTACTGAAAAATGTAATTTCCAATGTTACCTAACACAAACTGTCGTACAGACGTCAAGAAATGTAAGTTTTTAGCGCCGTGTTTCTGTACTACATCCGTACATAACTTTGGTCTTTGGTAGAGTTATAATTTTTAATAACCAGCGTTTTAGAGAAAGTGAATTACCAATAGAATAGCTTACATAAAGATCAAGTTATAGGTTTAGTTACTTCATAAAATGCCGAATTTAGCTTAATTCGAAAATGCTCGAAGCTAACCACAATTTTTTGGCAAAGACTAGGCTAAAGTAGTGCCTGTGGCAATCCAGACACGGACAACGTTTACCCAGGGTGGCTGGACTGGCAGTTGAAGTCATTACCTTATCACCCCGGACAACTAAACAATATAAACATGGGTTGGACCATTCTATTTCAATTCATCATTTATTAACTAAAGAAGTACAGTAGGTACAGTAGCTCCAGACTGTACAGTCACGAGCAAAACCATGTTTGAGCAACAAGCTAAACATGAAATGTTCAATTTTAAAGAAATGTTTCACGATTTTATAAATCATTTGATTAGGACTAAGATACTCGTAGGTAGGTACGTAATGCATAATCCGTAACGTAAATCCGTCCGTCCCATCGGACTATGAGAGTATAGGAACAGAGTCAGCACCTGTGTTTGCGCACACGCTTGTGCACTATAATATGTCCCGCATAGCTGGCTGGTGTCATAGTAACACCAGCCGTCGTCGCCGAAATCGGTCAGGAGACATTATTATTTAGGTACGTAGTTCCTACGTATGTCAATTGTTTTGCCAGTCGGCCCCCGGACATTAATTTCATGATACCGACGGCCGGCGAACATATTGACAGTATATTGATACGCGTAAATTGATCAGATGGTGATTGAATATAAACATAAACGTTACGGCCAATTGACAACAATATAATTACAAGGTTGGTAATATTCGATTATTAGTTAGAATTGCTGTGGAATTTTTAGTAGCGTTCTATTTTTGCTTATTTTTTGTCTACTGATTGCATGAGCAATGTCACAGAAATTGTGCATTGTGTGCAGCTGGGGGGATCGGTACAAACTAATAATCTAAATTGTACAATGTAATATGATAAATTTCTACACTATAATATTATGTGTCATTTTTAATTACTGTTTTCAAATAAGCTTTATAAATAATGCCTACCTACAGTTAAAATTAAACCAAAAGCCGGCATCCGGGGAGTAAATATAAATAAAATAAGGCGAATGAGAAAAACTGCGCATTAGTGGGCGAGTCGAGTTAATTTGTTTACGCCAGTTAACGTAGCGGGTGTCTGCCGATGTCAGTTTTCCAACTTATTAACTTAAACGCTAACTGGGATAGTTAAGCTTTAACGGTACCTAGTAACTTGTTATTTACTTGAATAAATTTAGATGGATGTCCAAGAAATAAATGTTTTGCCACGTGCTGAATATAGAGGGTGTATTTTTAATGTTGTGTTTTTATTTTGTGCTCATTTATTTATTACTAGAATACTGCTTCATAAAATAACAAATTATCTAAAACTGTGCTAAATAAATTATATTTTGAGATATCTGTAATTTTAATTTTAATAAAGAAGCTAAAACTACAGCAATTCAGCCTAGATTTAGTCGCCAAAAGGAAGAAGTTACACTATATTACTAATTATGATAACACAATTTGAAAAAAAACACTTATTCCGTGTATTAATCAATACACAAGTATCTAAACCAATTTCTGCAAAATCATATCACAAGCTTCTCTATTAAACTACTACTCAATTCCCAAAAAAATAATTTCTATTCGTAGATAAAGTTCATCCCAATTCTTGCTATTAAGTGGTGAAAGTAGGTTCGTGCTAACTCTGGGAATATGTGATAATAGCAAAAAGGTTCGCAGCCCCCGGCCGGATAATGTTGGACATGTTACTGCGAATATTCGACACGACAGCCTTTAGTGTCACATTTGGTTGTTACGTGGCATATAATATTGATAGGTATAATCTATTTATTTATTCTATAACGTTATTATATGAGTTGGTATTTTGTTTTTATTGAGAATAATCTTTTTTACAGATCTATTTAGTAGGTAGGTAAGCCTAGCGCCTGCTTGGCTTCTGTATTGTTATAATTAGTGAAATCATTTAATTTCAAACTTAGAGTCAATAGTAGGTACTAATAAGCATATAAATAATTTGATTAAAAATAAATACGTACACATTACGTTAAATGTACATTTTAACTCGGAGAAATAGGTTTGCTGTATACGTAACGGTTTGCAAGCTAAGTGACGGACAGCTTTAGAAGGAAATGGTTGCATAATCGAAATATATTTCGCTTTTGAAATTGGCATGTTATGTTTTTATCACATTTTACCACAAATTGCACACCATGTAGTTTATTCATTAAATGAAATTTATACGCAAAATAAATACAATTTACTTTGTAATAAATTATAATATATGTAGGCATATAGTGTATACGGGTCCTGTCATAACAAAGTTTGTACAAATTGCCAGTCACTGAGAACAGGGCGCGTCAGATACTCATACGTCACTGGGGAGGGCTTTCTATAACCTTCTTGCTACCGTCATATATAAAAACGTATGTAGGAACTTATTTGATACAGTCAAGAACGACGGAAAAAGTTGTGTTGATGATATTGCATAGCTTGTTAGGAATACCTGGATGAGGGTAGATAGATAAAAAAGGGGCAGAAACGGCGAGGTCTAAACCCAGTAGTCGGTGGTTACAGGCTTTTAGCCCATGGCTTAAGTTATACTGATGATATGATACAGCTTCTTCTATAGCAGAAAATGTGTTGAAAAAAAGCAGAATCTATTACAGTCTTAGTATTTAAATTTTAATGCCAAACAACTCCTTAGTAAAAATCGTAGTCGAAAAAGATTCATAGATCATTCATTTCATAGATCGTATACGGAGCATTACAGGAAAATGTGAATGTAAAACTTCAAAGACGGTATAAAAAAAAAACTAGGTATTTTAATTTTTATCCCTAGTGTAAGCCTTAAATATTAAAAGAAATTGTCATGAGACCAAACATTAAAACGTTCAACTATTCTGCAAACAAAAAAAGAGATAAGTATTCATTATTCCTAAAATAAACCTATCTTTTCATAAAACTGCAAGAATGCCATTTTAAATATTTAAGTTTAGCATTCAAGTTTTCAACGCGATGTGAAACCGAATAATTTAGCATAATCCCCCTTTATCATGATCTTAACATTTGAAATATTCGCACAAGGGTTGACAATTTAAATCTAAATTTTGGTCTTGCAAAATCTCCTCGTAAATGTAATAGTAGGAGCTCCTATTTTATTCTGTAAGTTATAGAAACTGGAAATATTCAAATAAAGGTGTAAACAGAGGTGTAAATCGATTTGTTTGCAATGATTTTCCAAGAAATACATTTTAATTATTGATAAACAACACTTTCTCCGTATCACGAACTTACTAAAAAAACATTACCTATTCGTATTCAGTTTCTAAGTAAAATGCATTTTTAGTTCATTCAATATTGGAAATTGTTCCCAGTATTCGCGCTTGGAACAACAGTTAAATAATTACAAAGATAAATTATTAAGTGTACGTCCATGCAAAGAACTCTTCTAGGTAAAATCAAACTAATTAATATTAGTCCAACCGTTTTGAAAAATAAACGGAACGGACAAACAAAAACATCAAATTAAATAACATACGAGTATTTCCATTTTTGCTTTCAAGTATTCCGGAAATAGAGCATACTCTGGAGACTTACCATCATCTCTTAAAGTAAGTCTGTTGCGAATGTAAGAGCGAGACAAAACACCACGTGACATAGAGCGTCATCTCTCTCCCACATCAGAAATAGTATTTCTTCAAGAGGATGGATCCCTAGGAGTTCTTTGAAAAACAGATAGCATTGCCTTTTGAACGCGTTGATCATCAATACCTGTCTGAAACAGATCCGCTATCGAGGACAATCCATTATTGTTCCCTGTTCAAGTTTATGTACTGTTTAAATTATTTAGCATTAGAAGTAATGTATCCTGTCTATATGAAATGTTGACAAATGGTCCCAAAATTCACAACTGGACATTTTGATCCATTTAAGTGATTTTTGGTTTACGATAAAATTGATTGTGGATTACGTAGGACACAACAAATAAATTGGACGTTTATTAAGTTATTATATTTTTCAAAGTGCATTTGGATGATTGAGGCATATATCTTTACGTATTAGACTTCTTCAAAAAAATTATTTTCTCGCTTTAAGACAGTCTTTATAAAATCTTTCTACAGACTTTAGGTCAGCTGGACAATTAAAAAATGGACAATTGGAGCAATTTTTTTTCCACTTTCCACTACAATTTATTTACTCATAGTAAAACAGTGTTTATAAAATCTATCTACCGACTTAAGGTCAACCCACTAAAGTGAACTTAAACAAAATAGTGATAACAATCGAAACACCACTATCTCCTGTGTCACATAAGAGGCTACCCAAGCCAGTTCAGAACGAGGAGGCGGCGCAACTTACTAATCCTTATAATAAAGATAACAGCGGCCGTTAGGGTCCACAGCGCGGAACTGATAACAGGATGGAATAACCTTCAATTACCATAGTGGTCGCTTGCTCTAAGTTTTTTTAGGTTGGCTAACTGAAAAAACAAATGAAGGGATTATTCGAATTGGTTGATCGTGTTTTGTAATGTTTGCTTTTTTGTTCAAAGAGTTTTGGTTTTGATAGGTATTACTAGCATAATATAGTTTATTCATAACAAATTATGAGTTATTTATTTGTTTCTTACCCGAACCACACGAAAATAAAAGTTGAGAAGTCGAGAAAACTGTGCAATAGCTTCTACTCCTTTTGCGGATGTGCCCTGAAACCATGATTAAGAAATTTAATTCTTATGTCGCCCTAGGTTTCACAGACATTCAATTCACAAGCACAAAGACACCCAGACTCAGAAAAAGCTCCTGTAAATCACACAAATTCTTATCCTGCGCGGGGATCGAACCCACAACACCTCGCGAACAGTGGTAATTGGCGTGGTGATTATACAACTCGGCTAACCGTGCAGTCAATATTGTTTTAAATCCAATATAAACCAACATTCGAT
Organism: Chrysodeixis includens; assembly: GCA_941860345.1. Lineage (NCBI taxonomy): Eukaryota > Metazoa > Arthropoda > Insecta > Lepidoptera > Noctuidae > Chrysodeixis > Chrysodeixis includens. Next base: position 5,965,586 of record OW796104.1, on the reverse strand, counting down.
TCAAAGGTCAATGTACTAAGCTTTGGCCACTAGCAGCGACGAAATTGCGATCATAAACTAGCTGTTTTTTGCTGGTTTCATTTTAGCACGTTGGGTCTAATAGCTGTCATATTTCTACGTCATGTGTTTTCCTTCATAGAAGAACAACAAATTGTTACAAATAGAAAACATTAGTTTTTGGTGTATCTCGAAAGAAAAAGTGGACTTAATTTATATATACTTATCCAATTCGTTTCCTCACGTTGTCTAGCGAACTATCCTCTCTTCATCCACAATCTTTTTTAACCAAAACTACAGTAAAAAAGTTTCTAATTTACTCAAACGTTATTATTTTATTATAATACACTTTTAATCAATTTTAGCATTCATGGAGAATACCATCAAGTAAACATTACGCTTGACATTAGGTATAAACAGCAAACGGGTTCCGAACTGAAAAATATTATCGGTATACCGAAACGAAAATTGCTGGAATCAAACTATAGACCATTAGCTTCAGGAATCGATTCCTTTGCAACTAGAATTATCTACAGCTGTCTGTAGGAAAGTATTGCAAATGCTTTAAAAGCATAACAGTAAATTATACATTGTATAGTTGTACAAAGTGCACATACCATGAGCTGTATTGGCATTTTAATTAAAAAGCAATTTTCGCGCACTTTTTTTTTGTTTTTGCTTATGTTTTGCGAGGGCTCAAAAAACAAGTTAAGCTAGCAACTAGACTAATACTCGCTTAAATGTTTCAAGAAACAGTTTACCAATAGTATATTGTATAACATCATTATTTTACCCGTGTGAAGCTGAGGCTTGGTTAGTTTTCGTAAATAGACAATTGTTAAGTTATATTCCCCATTCTCGAACGAACATTTTCCGCTATATACTTACTATAACACATAAACCCTCTGAGAACTAATCTTCGGTTATGCGTCCACCAACAACAGAACCGTGGGAGCACAAAGAAAATATCATCACTTCAAGCTTACACTGTTCCAAGTAAATGGAAGAGAAAATGCAGGTACACTTGCCAAAGGATTGTAGACTTTATGAATTAGGTCATACAGTTGAATTTGTAGTTCCAATATATCTGGACGGTCTTCATTCTTCGTAATGGATGTGATACTTGAGACAATTTTTCAGTTTCGTATTTCGATCTAATTTATATTTAATGCATTTATTTTAAGCTTTGAGATGTATTTGAAGGTCTCGAAGGTAATAATAGATGTGATCTACTTAAAACAAAAAAAAAACTTTAATTAGTATTTATCTGACAAATATTGTTGAGGAAAACTACCTACATTGAGCTAAAAGGTTCAGTAAGTACGGCACTAAAGTTAAAAAGTCAAAGCTTTTTATTTCATTTAGGCCTTTTCGGGCACTTTCGAAGCATTACAACAACTTGCAAAATTACTAGTTCCAACATTTCATCTTATAGAGTAAAACCGGCAAGAAACTTCATTTCTATACTTATAGCCGATGACACTGACCACATAAAAAGTATAGGATAGTAACAAAATATTCCGCTCTTTTTAACTTCTTAAATATAGCCATACCTAATAGTCAATTGTAATTCCCAAAAATAAGTCTTCTATTTTTTATTAATCTACTTGACGGGCATCAAATAAGTAGGTAAACACATTTTACAAGAAGTTACTGTCAAAAACTCTTATCAAAAATAATAAGTAACACATCATTGTCATTCAAACCCCACACAAAATTACAATTTCAACCACATCGAGAACCGAATCATCTAAATAGGTTCTACACATATTCTTACTATATATCAAAAATTCATAAATTTCTAAGAAAATACGTCTTTTAAAGTCACTTCACATCGCATATGAGTTATTCATGCTATGGATGATGGGTATAAACTCATTTATATGGTAACTAGCTGTGTACATATTCAAATTTAATCACTATCTGAACGAAATTTGATTTTTGTCTTGTCATCAAAAATAAGGGTGTATTTGCATAGTAATGTAGGTGGAGCTTAATCTTTAGGTAAAGGTCAACAACCTCGTGTTAATGATACTATGTTTGCGGTGATTTTGACTACTAGGCAACTTGTTTGTTGAAGAAAATTAATTATTTAACAACTTCAAGTAGAATCTGAAGAAAAAATTAAGGTGATGGATAAATAACTTAAAATGGTATATAAACAATATTAGTGACAGTTTTTAGTAATATTTTTACCTCTAAAAGGATATGCTACAAAAAACGCACGACAGCATTATAAAAAAGCCTTCCAACACTCTAGTAGTCTAGAAAAAATTTAGTGTATTTTACATCCTTGACATTTAGACAAAATATGTATTTTAGTTTTTACACCTGCTATGGATTCTTTATTGGAATCCCTATTATTATAAAAACAAATACACTTTTCAGTGGCCCAATAACCCAGTTTCAAAGGAAATAAGGCTGAAAATCATTGGTTTTCCGTAAATATCGATACCATTACATATTAATCTTCATCCATCACATAATAATTTCCTTCCCTTTATGGCTTTCTGCTCATCTTTTGTTTTCCAATATATGACATTAACCTTATGGAAAAGCCGATTGGCGCAATTGATACCAGCGTATACCTACGTACGATCAGAATCAAAAGTCGATTAACACATTTATATTTTCAAATGAACTGTACACAATCGAATTCAGTGAATTACTGTTGTGCTATTAGGTAACAAAAGAGGTTTGACACCTGGTATAGTTAAGACGTACTAAGCACAAATTCCTACATGCCATAGAAAAATAATGACACTTTGTAAATCGGTTTGTGGTAACCGACTTCTGATGCTGACTATACCGTATCATGGTAAAAATATTAAATTCCTTAAAAAGAACATTTTTAGGACCAATATTGAAGGCTTCAAGAGGGTTCTATAAGAGAATAGACTTTTTGCTAATGAGAAAGTTACGGGCCTGTACTAAAGTTATTAATTTACAAGGCTTACAAAAACTTTTGCAAAATGAGAGGCGACCGAAAAAGAAAGCCTTTTTTGGACTAAACTGTTCTTCGTTATTGTTACACTTTCAGAAAAAAATCGACTAGCCTAATCGAATATGTTGTAGGTTTACTCTTACGTAACTAACTTTTATTACTAGGCTAAATTCCACATTGAAGTTACAGTAATCAGTTCGTCAAAAAGTAAAAAAAAAAAACAAAACAAATTTCTTTAATTTAAATTGTAATTGGAATCACCATAATTATTATATCAAAACGCTCCATTTTTTTTCGTTAAAGACAATTTCTTTCTGAAACAAACTTATACTCCGTAAATACAACTTGTAGTCTATAAGAACACTGTATAAAGATGTCGTGTATTCGTATCCATTCTAAAGACTTCGTCACCCTTCACTGAAAGTTATACTTTATTTATTTCGCGCCGTCTCTGCGTCACATTGCAAAGTACAAAAATATTCTCGACGCCCCCAATTTGTCGCACCCTCTGCAAATAACATAATAAGAGGCGAGTATCCTTGAACTGTATAGAATCACATGGGAAGATAATTTATAATATGGAAATGAAAGCAATTTTCTGTTTACTTATAGAATATTTTGTTTGAGAGGTTCTTTAACTTGTAGCTTTAGGATGTTGACCTGTGACGTCATATTATATTGTATTTTGTCTGCTTTGACATTGGAAGTGTATCCATCAAATCATTTTCTATGTTCGTTGTAAAATTCAGTTTCAGCACGTTCTCGTTCGCACTATCTCGTTTCTTGTCACATTATACACCGTTCACAAATCGAATTTATTTAAACACCGAAAAGAAAATAACCTTTAAAACATCTTTCGGAGAAAAAAAACGAAGAAACCTCATAAGAAAATTAGAAATTATCAAGAAAAACAAAAAGTTAAGGAGAAGATATGAATATTATTTTGACCGTTTGGTCACAGTTTTAGAGATAAAACGGTATTGACATAAATCCGACTTTATATAAATTATTATTATTATTTGGTGAAACAAGGCGTTTTGGATCGGTAGATCGTAATTCGGATGACATTGATCTCCTTTATTGAAACTTATTGATGTCAAGTTTGTAATAGATAAAACAAGTTTCTGACGCATTTTCCTACCGTATTTGTACTAATAAGGGGTGTACTAAAAGTGTCAATTAGTTGTATTGACAATGGCAAGTAGTTTAAACATACATAGTTTCATAGTACATGCAGTGAACCTAGAAATCAGTTTTGCTCTACAATGTCTGTAGTCGGAAGTATTGATTTCTTAGAAACTTTGGCACAACACTACAATTCGATACACGACGACGACGAGTATTTATAACATTAATGTATACGGCTTTGTTACGTTTTCCGATTATATGAACCGACAATATGGCAGGTTGAATACTCTATTTTCTCAAAAATGTAATTTCCTAAAAATGTTCTAGTACATTCAGTTTACTTGGTTTTCGGGGAGAAAAAGCGTATAACCTAATTAAGTGAACGCCTCCCAAGAGTAAGATAAGAGAAGCAGGTGAATGACAGCTGGAGATAATGTAACCAGGTCGCTATAACGCTAGGCTGTGCTGACAACTTAAAAATTAGATACTAAGGAACTGTACATTGTGGTCTGACTACATAAAAAAGATACATTTGAAAGAGATGACATTTATCCTATTTGCAGAATAAACCATCACATTTCCTATCTTTGCATTGATCGAATAAAACAACACTCTCATTTACATAATTTTCTATTGTTTCTGATAGAAAATGTTACCTTATGCAAACATCTGAAAAGGCTCATCATAATATGTACTAATTACTGTCATCAACTTAAACGATTAGTTTTTTTTTTGTATTAAAGATAGCTTTGATATTATTATAACAAAGCAACAGCAAATATTCTACTCTTTTAGTAAAAAAAAGCCAAATAAAAGATGACAAAGCTAAACAAACAAATCCAATCACATGAAATGAAAGTTAGTTCCGGATCCACTCATGCGCAAACACGAAACATAATGACCCGATAATTGCCCGCTTATCGTTTGAAGACAGGACTCTAATTTGGCAAACACGAATACATTCCGACACCTAAAGGTCTATTTACACATAATAATATAAACACGCGACAATAATACAACAGAAACACGCAATTTTGTAAACTGTGATAAGCGCGATATAATAAAAATAACGACTTCTATATTTTTTTAAGATTTTCAAGTCATATTGTGGAGATGATGATTGTGTCGGAGGAAAAACTGGTTAAGATGACATTTTTTACAGTTGTGTACATAATTTTGGTGACTGTATAATATTTTGATATTTTTAACTTACAATATTTTTTGAAGAAAATCCTCCGCGATATTTGGCTGATTTTGGTTTTACTAATACTGTGAGTTGAGAAGTAAATTAAAAAAAAATCATTTTCATATTTTTACAGTTTTAGATTCAAAGGTGTAATTATTTTTGCAAGCCTTATGAGCAAAATGGATAAATATACTTTGACGTTTAATAAAACATTATATTATATCCGTGAAACTTGCATTTAAAACGTGGTCGTGTGATCAAGCCTTTAGATTTATGCTACAGTCATATTTGCATTCACCAGACTCTTTATACCTCGTTATGCGGTTTTGATGCTCCAGAGATATTGTTACAGCTCCGCATCTGAAAATAAACTCTTTTATTAATATACAAGTACTTGTCCTTGTGATAGCTTAGTGGCGAGACCGTAGGACTGCTAAGTCAGAGGTCTTGAGTTCGATTCCCACGGCGCGCACCGACTTTTCGAATGTTGTGTGCGTTTAAGAAATAAAATATCACAGCTTCCGTGTTTCGGAAGGCACGTAAAAATGTGGGTCCTGCGCCTGATCTCTCTCCGGTCGTGTCGGATTACCGTCCCATCGGGCTATGAGAGTAAAGGAATAGAGAGTGCACCTGTGTTTGCGCACACGCTTGTGCACTATAATATGTCCTGCGTAGCTGGCTGGTGTCATAGTAACACTGGCCGCCGTGGCCGAAATCGGTCGGACCGCTATTACTTGTCCTTAATGGATTTTCGTGTTAAATATGTAAATAATTATGTTTTTTGTCACTTTTTAAATTTGAATTTGTTTTAATGTTAATGGAACAATATGAGCAATTAGAACAATATTTTTACATTGAATAAAATTTAACCTAAATAAACAATTTACTCGTACTTTTAGTAGGTATATCTAATGTTCCTTAAAATGTATTTTAAGGAACATTAGATATACCTTCTCGCAATGAATAATTACCTTTCAGTATTCAAACTTAACACGGACAACATCTTTGAAAAAAAATCCTAACAGTATCAAGACGCCAAGAAAAACGATGCGCTACTAGCTAAGTACCAAGTATTAACTCTTTTACTCTAGAAAGTCTCTCTCAGTGAAAAAATACCCGTCATACCATATAAATTTATTATACTATTATGCAAATTTTGACGTTTAACTTTATTCAACGTTCCGAATGCGTCGTTGCGCAACGCTTGCACTTAATCCTATCCCGTCAGGCGACTATAATAAGATTTGTCTGTTTACGCCTTAGTTCTTTTCTTTATTTTTTACTGCTAGAATTTCTTGGAAGTATTTTGAACGTCGCCCTTGTTAAACGGTAGTCGTGTTTTGTTTTAGTTTAGTAGGCGATCGTGCTGTTGATAGTAAATTATTTTGATGCTAATGGCCCTGATATTAAAAATTTGAAGTAGGGTTATGAGCATTTGTTACTTGATTGCTTCAGCTCCTAAAAGTCCTATTAGTGAAGATTTACGATAACCGTCCAAACGAAATGAAAAAAAAATAGAAATTAAATGCCTGACAAGCAGCTCTGTCTGCTATACCAGAGGTCGTGGGTTCGATTCCCACCCAGGACAAATGTTTATGTGATGGGCACGATCATATTTTGTTCTGTGTCTGGGTGTAATTTATCTATAGTATGTATGTAGTTAGAAGTATGTTTATCAGTTTTCTAGTATTTATAATACAAGCTCTGCTTAGTTTGAGACTAGATGGCGTTGCGTGAAAGTCGTGGAATATTATATTACCTACATTTCATTATATTACTTGCGATGAGCAGTTTATTGAGGAATTTATTTTTAGGAAATCATTCACTTCATATACTATTCCTGCATACCTTCTTCTATTGATGACTAACATCCATTACATTACACAAACTTCAAAAAATAAAGTAATTTCATCAATTCACTAAAACCATTTTTCTCTTCGCATATCCTATTCAAACGCAGTCTGACAAAGTCTGACAGACTTAAGATTAATTAGAATAGAACACGACAATCTAATTATAGAATACCAATTAACGACAGTGAATAGAATTATCCATAGGAAGGCAGCCGTATTGACGGTTTAAATCCAGTCTAAGAATAGATTCCTGTCTTGTAGCCGGCCATCTTACTTGCACTTAGACCTTTGAATGGACTGATCGAATTGGCTGTAACCTTAGCGTGGACTGTAAAGACTAATCCTTCTGAGAGCAGTCCATCAGTTACAAATGCATGTAGGATGGTGCTTTAGGCAGAGAGACTACCCCCACGTCTTTAAGTAATAGAATTGCAGCTGAGTAAGCTTGACAGCGCTTAGAGCGCGGCGTAGAGCAACGTTTCTCTTCCGCAACTGCAATAATATAAACGACTTTTTGTTTTAAAGTGTCGTGTAGTTGTGGTGGCCTTGCGGTTCTATGTATGGATGTGTATGCACGAGGTGCAAGTTCGATCCCCAGCGCAGGCAAATACTAATGTGACTTTTTTAAAGTTATATGTACTTTCTTAACCATTTTAAGACACTAATTACAAACGGTAAAGGAAGAACGTCGTGAGGAAACCCGGATTCCAAATATTGGAATCTGAAATCACCAATCCGCAGTGAGCTAGCGTGGTGATCAATGCTCAAACCTTCCCTGTATGAGAGAGGCCTGTGCCCAGCAGTGGGATGCTTATTTTTTTTTTCTTTCTTTGTAGCCTATTTGAGATCCTACTGCTGGGCAAAGGCCTCCCCCATTTTCTTCCAAACCTTTCTATCCTTTGCTATTTCTGGCCACGAGCGCTCCGAAAATCTGACTAGATCGTCGCACCACCTTCGCCGCGGACGACCTCGTCGACGAAGTCCTTCCTCTGGCGTCCAGTGGGTGACGATCTTTGCCCATCGGTCAGGCTTCATTCGTGCGACGTGACCAGCCCACTGCCACTTAAGCTTGGCTGTTTTTTCTCCAACATCTGCTACTTGGGATGCTTATAGGCTGGTTTATTATATTTTTATTTGTTTTAAAAGGTTGTGGTTTGCGCTTAGGTTAACCGAAGGCAAATTAACCTCTCTTATTTATACTGAAAGGTCCATCCTATTAATCGAAATACAATTTAGTTTTCCACGAAGTTTAATTTCTACGTATTGATTATACCTACGTATTACGTTCGTTTTACATCCCACATATTCGAAGAATTTGACAGCGGTAGACTTTTCGTTTGTTTTTTAAATGGTGACCGAAATACAGCAGCTACAAAAAACAAATGAAGGTCAACATAGTGTCAAATACACGGTATTTATAGTACCGTCGTAATGTCGCTTTACGTCTGTTAAGGCACTGTAGGAAAGGCATAAAATTCCTAACAGATTTCAGTAAAGATGTTTCAAAAAAATTAACAAACATTTCCGAGATCTCTCATGCTGATATCCATACAAATGTGTTGCATTTTTTAGGTTTTAATAAATTAGTTGTAGAGTAGTAATGAAGAGCCCAAAAAGTAGCACTTTTTAAAAGGCCGTGTTTAGCAATTTATGTAAGGCTATGTAAGATGTACTCGACCATTTATCCCATGGAAAAAAGCACAGAATAAAAAGCGTTTTACATTTTACATGTAAATCTATTTGTAAATAAAGTTATGGTCTTGATTGACGTCTGTATGGTAACGACAGGCGGTTTCAGTTACATTTTAACTGAATGGCGGATAATTTGTTTAGAGGACGTCCCGTAGGAATGCAAGGGGAATTTTATGTCAAACACAATTGTGGTTCATATTTTGAAAGAGGGGAAAAATTATCTTGTTATTATGATTGCTTTTATATTTTTGTAAAAATAATCCATACCAATGCTGCTCATGTAATAAATATCCCTCTATTTGATGGTACCGACACTAATCTCTATGAATTTCGGTATAGATACCTATATAAGATTCCCAAAAATATTAAGGCTACGTTATTCCTATACGTGGTAGATATAATTATGAGGGTAAAGTCAGGAGCAAAGCTAGTAGTGTTAAAATAACACCAGGTTGCAACATTCTACTATAAATCAAAATTATTTTCCTATATTGAGATATGGCAGAAGTCCTATATTGGCTCCTAAGTTCCTATAGCCAATTCAAAGATTTTCCCTAACATAAAAAGAAGCACTTGTCTTTCATAAACAACAGTATCTTTATTTACACTACAAGGATTTATTTACATAAAATCTTTGCAACTTTGATTGTAAAGTACAAATTCCGTATCAATCACCGCTTATACGCGTGTAGTAATAATTCATAGTAAATGACTTTCATTGAGATAAGACTCCACTATAAATACACATCTAATTATATCTAATGCCGACTTGATCTTGAACCTTACATTTTAAATGTATGAGTAACTGTTGGTACGTTACGAGTAAATGTAGATCATAATTATTTAAGTCTACATTGAGTTGTTTTATTGTAATGAAGTTATTTATCACGATATATTATAACGTTTAATTTGTGCTGGATAAAGACGATATTGCTTTTTAAAGAAACGGATCTGTCTGTAAGAGGAACTTTTCCTGATATAAATTTAACCGATATTGTCAAAAACGCTTCAGTACTTGGTAGGTAGTATAAATAAAGTTTTTATTTTAACATGTTTATTCATAAGACTACAGAAAAAATATAAAAAAAATTGTGTATGTTATTGACTAAACTACTGTCTTCGAAGTCAGTTGCAAATATTAATAAATAAAAAAACTGCAACTCATTAACACCTGCTGGCCAAAATGTTTTCATCGTCGGACAATCTTATAAATGCATAGCTGAGAGTCTGCCAACACAAGGTGCCACTTAATTACAAGATCATTCAAACGTGAGACAGTTAACGCCGTGGACAAAGTGATAAATGATGACGTTGACGTACTTTATTTATAATGCCGGGGCAGTATGAGGAATGGCCAACGGAATATGTCACTTATTTAGTAATTATTATAATATGAAATGTAGTTGTTCCAATTGTCGATTCGTTTTTGTTTTTCTGTGTCTTTTTAATTGGTAAACTTATTTTGATAAAACTTGTAGATGAACTTGCCATAAAATCTACTTGTAACCCAAAAACAGTAGCTAATTTAGTTTAAAAGCCCTGAGGTATCACAGAAATTGACATTTAACACTGTCGAATTTATAAGACCCCTTATTTAATGTCAAAATTATACACAAAAATGACACACACACACATGTAATATATTGTTAACACTAATCCGTATTTATCAATTTAAATTCGTATCCCTTCCAAGCCTGACCATTGCCAATTGCCGTGTACACTGAATATCACGCTTTCCCAATTATAGGATTAAGTCCCATGGGAACAAAAGTATGTTTACAACCATTAATCAATCAAAGCGGTTTCGGGTCGGTTTTATCATAAAATAATCCAATTAAGGTCAACAGGGGTCCAATCTCAGACCTTACAATGAGTAACAGAAGTAGAAATCAATTTAAAAGCGTATTATGTTTTCAGATTGATCTGTAATATTGGTTTTTAGGGTTAGAGGTATTTGAACACATTAAATTCAGAAAACGAACACTAAAACAAAAGGATTCGTTTTCAAACTTTATAATCTGTAGGATTTACCAAAGTCTTAGATAATAAAAGTTCAACTGCATTAATAAAAGACAAATATATCTGGTCTAGTTCGGGTTTGGAGGAACGTAATTTGTCTTCAGTTGGATCTTGAGACAGTCTACATTTTTGAAAACACTAATCTTTATAATTATTATAGGTAGTATTTGCAACTTTTACATGGTAGTCGGGCTAAGATGCTCAGGTTTTTCTCGTGGTACGATCAAAATAAAAGTATCATCAATTTACATCAAAATTGCATTATTTCTACTCACATTTCCAAACGTCAAAATACCTTTACCAGTGCTTAGTAAAGTTAGCAAGCTCGTTAATTAACGCAAGCCTCAAATACCAAAGTGAACCGCAATTCTCCTGAGAACGCTATAAAGCCATTATTAGCTAAGTAGCAGAGGAATGGAGATTGTAAAGTCAGCTACGAAACTCTCTGAACACTATCGAAATAATAAAACACTCAAATACAATTAAATGCATTAGTTGAAGTTGTGACCAGACCGTCTAGACAAACGACATTAACGCTCTGACGCTGACAAATCGCTCAAATGTATTGAACTGACAAGTCAAAGTCACGACACTTGTCAAAATGGAATGTCATTCCTCAATCGTGACTACGCTTTTTCTAGGCGGCCAATGTTCTCCTACCCCTTAAAACAGGATGGTTGCCGTTCTGAAAGAAAGGCACTGCTCTAACCCGTTTGGTGTGCTTTTTTACTTCCTCAACTGAAAAAATGTTACTTTAACAGTGGTTAGTTGATTGTGGTTGGCCCTGCGGATATTAAATAATCGAAATATTCTAAATGCATTAGAAACTAATTTAGTGACATACCAAACTACTCTACCGAATGCTCAACTTAAGCTTAAATCCACTGAGCATTTCTGAAAGATTGATAATCTCATTTAGTTTATGGACTTGCGCTGCTGACTGTACACCAAGGTTAGTAATTGATCTTATCCGACATCGAAGCCCGGACTCCTGGTTACTAATGGAGAGAGATGCAGTCATCATAAGGTGCACTCTACCTATTAACGTAAAAGTATGGAGAGTGCTCCTAAAGGACATTGATTTATGCTCACCTCGAGAGTCTTTCGTTTCAATAAAATATATTATGTAGAGAATAGTAGATTCTACAGTAATTGAAATTACTGTGACCATTTGAGTTTTCAGTTTTATACTGGATGCTAAAGGGTGTTGTAAAATGTGAGTTTTCGTTTGAGTTAGTGTTTTTGCGTATACATGTGAACAATTTCTTTAAAATAGCTTTTCAAATTAGTCTTTTATTCTTTAGATTGATGCTAATTTTGAATTAACAAATTTAGTATTTTAGATAATATATATGCTTAATACATTAACAAACGCCCACAGAGACTGCTTAAAAAGACTTTATTCATATTAATGACAGTTCAATCAACCAATATCCATGACCAAGTTACGGGTACCTAAATTTAGTATTAACGAGTAATAACCAGTTCCCACGTCACGTACCAAAATAAAACCAACATATCATGTCTAAGCTCGTAATGAACACACAATTCATTATCACTAAATCAACACATTAGTGTAATGAGCTTCACCTATGTCCACCATTTCCTATCAAACAAGAGTCGGCTTACAAAACATACTTGTACTTTTGATAGGTCTATTAGAAACGTATATTATGAATATATGTTGGTACATGGTGTAATGGTCTAAGAATAGTACCTTGAGTGACGCCTTGTTTTCTTTGTGGAATGTAATGACAATAGGCTCGTTGAGTAGGCTAAGAAATAACGATATCGGTATAGAATAGGTTTATAGGTATCTCCAACTTCTTTAAGCTGTGCCCTACAGGGCATATGATATTGATTCTACAATGTACCTGTATAACATATGGAATGCTTCTAAAGAATTAAGTATTGAGTTGTTAAGAAAGTTCATGCATGGATTTCCGTTAGTAGAGATATAATGTGACATTTACATTGGTTTTATTCAGTTTTTTCAGTACGTTTACCTCAGAGCGTGAAGAGTAAGCAGTACTACAACAGAAAACAAAAGAAATGCGCACGCGATTTATTTTATCACAAAAGGATTACCAGCTTTTTTTCTGATGAGTTAAAGATAAATTTGCTTTAAGATTGTCACTTACTTTAGTGTGGTTACTACTACCAGTCGCTCGCTTGCAGCGTAACGGGTTAGATGTGCATTGCATTCGTTGTTTACGTCGTGATTAAGCGTTCGTAAAATAGTGATATATTACTGAATCCTACTCACTAAAATGGCGAAGTGTGCAAAATGCTCGAAAACGGTAACAAAGAAAACCCCAGGACTGCAGTGTACTAAGTGTGAAGTGTGGCAGCATGCTACATGCGCGGGTATATCGAGAGAAAAACTAGCAGCCTTGAATGATACAGATTCCATCGACTGGAAATGTGACAACTGTAAGAAAAAGACAAAAAGGAATTCCATTATCATGGCAGCCGCGGAGGACTCTGATAGTTCCGACATCGAGAATGGCCGAGGTCAGTCTAATCTAGAAGATGTTCTTGCACAAATAAGGAAAGAGGTGAACACCATTGTTCGAGAGGAGTTGCAAAGTACTCTTTCGGACTACTCAGACATGATCGATGAGTTCAATGAAAAAATATCAGAGTTTCAAGGTAAAATTAAGCACCTCGAAAACACAAATCAAAATCTTATCACGCGCAATCAAGCCCTGGAACAGCGGATGAATATGCTTGAACAAAATCTACTACGGAATGATCTCGAAATACATGGCATCGAAGAACAAACTGATGAGAAGCCACAAGAAATCGCCAACGTAATCTGTGCAAAGTTGAAACAGCGTACCGAAGATATTGTGAAGGTAGTTCGTAAAAAGAAAAACCAAAAAACAAATAGCAGAGCGTCGCAGACAGTGAGCGTTATGTTGCGTGATGGATGTAGGGATGAGTGGATCAAAGCAGCTAAGCAATCACCTCTAACTACCAAGAATTGCGGGTTCAACGGCGATCAGAAGATATACGTCAGAGAAGCTCTCACGCCGACTTCTTCGTACCTGCTGTGGAAAACGAAGGATGAACTCAAGAAACCCGGTTGGTACAAGTTTGTGTGGTGTAACCAAGGTCGGATATTGGTACGGAAGGATGAAGAGCACAGCAGTAAAACATTAGTCGTCAGATCGCAGTTCGACATAGACAAACTCGCTTTAGAAGCCAAAACTGCGATAAAAAATAGTATCAACAATAAATAAGTCTTTAATTATTTATTTTTCTTACGTTATAACTGCCTGCATTATTTTTACTATAAAATGGCTAACACATTCGAAACAAATAATATATTAGAACATAATTATAATACGTGGAACGATTTTATAGATTTCCTTGGAAATTATACTACATTATTATTTTTTCATGTCAATATTAGGTCCATATCAAAAAACTTTGCATATGTTGAACACATTGTAAATACTAGTAAACAGCTGATTCATGTATTAGCACTAACTGAAGTTAATATTAAAGAGGGTAGTCAAACTTTATTTGAAATTAATGGTTATTACATGTTCCATCTATTAAGGAATAAAAGATCAGGGGGAGGTATTATGCTGTACATTCATAACAGCTTATCTTTTCGTAGTCACAAATCAAATACAAACTACATGGAGTGCATTATGGGCGAAATTATATTTAATTTTAAGTATAAAATAGGTATATGCGTAGTATATAGACCGCCCGATCTATCGAAAACAAGTTTCGTTCAAGAACTCTCTAAAATAATAAATTTATATTGTAAAAGGAACAGTTTTATGTTAATGGGCGATATCAACTTAGACCTACAAAAACAAACACCCATACGTTATAAGTACCTAAACTGTCTTAGTGAAGCAGGACTCGAGTGTGGTATAAACGCTTGTACTAGAGTGGAACTGAGAGGGGACACGATTAGTAGTAGCTGTATAGATCACATATTTGTAAAGAGTGTCGGGTGCCGCTCCGTGCACACAGCAGTGATAAACACAGCGCCGGCTGATCATTACATAACAGCTTGCGCGCTCTGCGATGATTCGTGGACTACCACAGGCGCGCATACCAAATCGATCCTTAAGCTAGATAGTAATAAAGCATTAAATGAATTACGTAACATTAAATGGAAAACAGCAATGACTTATTATAATCCTAGTGATATTATGGGATTCATACATGATAACTTCAAAAAAGTATATGAAAAATGTAGTGATTATGTTAAATTAAATAAAAAAATTACAGGGTGATAAATTGCACTTGGATTGACAACATAATTAATAATATGATATTAAAAAGGGATGAGTATTTTAGAATATGGAAGACAGACGAAAGCAATAAAATAAATAGATTAAATTACAATAAATATAGGAATAAAACGAATAAAGCATTAAGTAGGGCTAAAAATACAAAAATTAAACAGGACGTCATAATAAACTATAGAAACCCAATAAAGCTATGGAAAATTGTAAATTCATTGTGTGGTAGACTCACAAAAAAAATAGACGATATATTATTGAAAGCGTTTGAGATGCCGCCTAGTGAATTAGCAAACAAATTTGCATGTAGCTTCAATGATAACATTAAAAAACTCAATAATACCGGATGCGGAACCCGACTACTCGATCCGCGAATCTACGAAAGGTATCCAGACCGATGCATGCGACTACGTAAAGCAAATGTTAACGATGTGCGATCCATTATTAAACAAATGAACTCGAAAAAAAGTCCTGGCGTAGACAATATATTAATAAAAGACATTAAATTACTACTACCAGAGTTAACCCCAATAATTACACACTTAATTAACACTTGTATAGAAACAAGAACGTATCCAGATATTCTTAAAATAGGTATTGTTAGGCCCATTCATAAAAAAGGCAGCTATGTTGATATCAATAATTACAGACCGATTACAATATTGTCATGCATCGATAAAATAATAGAAAGATTTTTAAGTAATCAGATAAATAATTATATACAAAATAATAATATTATTAATAATCATCAATTCGGTTTCCAAAAAAAAAGAAGTACTACACAACTACTTTCAAAATTTACAAATGAAATAAATTCTTATTTAAATAATAAAAAACACGTCATCGCTGTATTTATTGATTTCAGCAAAGCGTTCGATGTTTTGCAATTTGATACTTTATTTAACAAACTTAAACAGAATGGAATACAAGGCCCAATACTTGACTGGTTTAAAAATTATCACAAAAATAGGTTGACTGCCGTAAAAATTTCCAACGTCTTGAGTGATAAGATCCCAACCACATCGGGAACAGCACAGGGATCAATTTTGGGCCCCCTGGAATACTTGCTTTATGTAAACGACATGTCTAATATATTCAAGGAAGGTTCAGTGTATCAGTTCGCTGATGACACGTGCCTAATCGCCGCTCACAGTGATATAAGCGAGGCGAGTAAACTAATTCAAACCAACTTTAATCTATTATGTCAATGGGCGCATGACACGGGTTTAATATTGAACGCGAATAAAACTAAGGCTATACACATATGTACAGTGCACAATAAATACGTCAGCCAGCCGGTTGTTATTGCGCACAGTCATGAGTGCCTACACCGCCGCTCCCAAGGCCCGCTGCCGTGCAACTGTGAGCCGCTTGAGTTTGTTGACAGTCACACATATATCGGTCTGGTTATCGATCGTAGATTTAACTGGGGTCCTCATATCGAGCTTATTTGTAACAAATTACGAGCAATTATTAGTAAACTCGCAATCTTAAAATATAAACTACCATCTAGTATACTAAGGATTCTTTATATGTCGATGGCAGACTCGATAATAAATTATGGTTTGAGTAGCTATGGTAGAACATATAAAACATATTTATTGAAAATATATACATTACAGATTAAGTTATTAAAAATAATTGTACCAAAAAAAATTCGCTGTAAGCTAAATTTAAATGACGTATCCCTATTCCACCACAGTAAAATTTTAGATGTATTTAATAAATTCAAATTTTCAATATTAATGGATGAGCATATCAATAGAAATGAGCTGGTTATGACTACTAGATCTGACCATCTGAGACAGCTGACCTATTTAAGTACCTATGATCTGCCTAAATACTGCAACATACATGGTACCAGAGTATGGGAATACTTGTTACCTAAAATTATAAACGATCTGCCCAAAGACTTACAAAAAATATATGTTAACAGTGCAAGTGATAAAATAAAAAATGCTGTCAAAAAATATTATTTAGCAAAATGTAACACTTAGCCACGTAAGTTTATAATGTAAATCTATGTATATTAGAGTGACCCACCACGGTTGCATAAACCGGAAATTGGATTGAGTACCGTGGTGATGATTGTATGTAATGTATCTTTTTGCTTATCAAATAAATAAAAAAAAAAAAAAAAAAAAAAAACTTAATTTTGGAAAACAGCCTCATAAGTATATACTATGTATTCCAGAATGAGACTCATGGGCAGTCGTTTCATGTAAATTACTAGGAATCCAGTGAAAGTGGAGCTGACCCCAATATATTTTCCAAAACGACCAGTCCGAAGAAAAATAGCATCAAATTACGTAATGAAAGCCGAAACCACTATTTTATTCCAGTAAACTAAAAACGTTTTAGGACTC
The DNA here is from genome assembly GCA_941860345.1 of Chrysodeixis includens. NCBI lineage: Eukaryota > Metazoa > Arthropoda > Insecta > Lepidoptera > Noctuidae > Chrysodeixis > Chrysodeixis includens. The sequence continues at coordinate 5,948,130 of OW796104.1, read as the reverse complement.
ACTCTATATAAATACTCACCCTACTAAAGCTGACTTACATCCAGAACCCTGTTTTATTCAAGTTTAAGAAAAACGTTTTAGAAACACCCTACATAGTAATAGGTCAGAGACAAAGACTTTTCGCATTATAGTATGTATGAACTTGTAATAAAATCTTTCTCTCTCTCTAATAAAATTAGTATTTGGAATTATGTTCTTAAAATTTTAAACTTTCAATTGTACCAAAACCAGCCAGATATAAATACTATAGCCAAAAATATTTTATTATTAGTTCATACATACTATAATGCGATAAAACTTTTTCCCCGACCTAATATTATGTACCAAAGTAACTAACAAGTACGTCCAAACCGTCTATTTCATTATAATTTACTACAAACCTTTTATGATACATCCTGTATATACTAAAGCCAACTAAACTCTACGTTTGCGAAAACACCCTATATATACCCAAGCTGACTAAACTCGCATAAATCTTAGTAAACCTTGACATTGATCCGGTTAAAACATATCATAGCATCCCGTATGGCCTGCACTAATTAAGGCCTGGCGGAAATAAGGCCAATCTAAAAGGCGGGCATAAATTGAACACCGAATGATATCCGGACTCAAACGAGGTTTTAGGAAGGCCGACATCGGACGATTAGGTGGTTTGTACCACGAGATAAGTTAAACCTAGTGGATTGATGAGGAAGAATAAAGTGGTGTAAATAGGATGCAGGACTGTTATCCAGTTTGACTGTTAGTTACCTATATTTTATTTGTTTGGGACTTGGAACGGTGTTGTAGTGTCTAAAGTTAATTATTTCGGCCCTTAACGATCTTTAAGAAAAGTCTTATTTTTTCTTTAACTTAGTTTTTATAAATCGCAGTCTCGAGCGCTATTTGATCTTGCTTAACGTTAATAAAGTCAAAAATGATGTGGCTTTTTGAAATTTCCATGTTATCGTAAATAATCAACTTAGAGATTTCTACGAACTTGCGTAGTATAATAAGTAGCTTAAGTACACTATACACGTATTTAGTTTTTGTTTTCTTTTTCTAATATTTGTTGAACCAATGAAGGTAAGTAAATTGAACACATTTGAAAGCAGTTTACCTATTTATAACATTTACGACAAAACAATACATCGTTGACTTCAATAAACAATTACTACCTATGAAAGTAAAACAAAACATCAGGTGTACATTCCCACGCGAGTTATAAAAGTCGGTAGGAGTAAATGGGTCACAACACAAGCCTCGAGAAGGGTTAACAACCTGTCAGCTCCCTACAAGATACCTACAAGGAAGCACTAATACCATGGAAGACTTGAGGTACAGTACAATAACATACAGTATGACTTTTTCATATAACTGGATGTAACGCGAGCTATCTCTATGCTTTCGTATCGTAGCCCTCAGCATCCTACAGTCGTGAGTGTGTCGCAGTGTCAAATGAACGATGTGTTGTTAATGTAATTAAAATGCTGTAGATGGGCAGCCCTATTTTTGTTTACGTACTGCACAACTGTAGGCGTTAATTGTTTAGAAATATCCTACTACTGTATTTATTTATACTGTTGAGGTAACAACAGCTGATAGCTGGCCCAGAGCGCCAAGCGGCTTAGAAACCCACGTACCACGAACATCTTCCGATAACGCGAGACAGATTATCAAGTAATCACGACACGCACCTTGTGTCTACATCCAATTAAGCTCAGCGGCTTCCCCAGTGAATAGCTGGCTTACGAAGTCTCTCAGACTAACTCCCAAGTCTTGCAAGTCTACTATATAATCTCGGCCGCGCCTCCAACCACTGACGTTTATTGAAACCACAGCTTCAATCTCCCAAGCAATATGGCGCTCGAAAGAGATTTTATTTTCTCGTAAACTGGTCACATGTCGTCTAAATTGGAAATACGTGATCGAGTTTCATGGTAATGATCCCCTTTTATGTTGGTTCTTACTCACGCGTCATATAATTTAGTATGTAAGTTATCATTTACACGACTTCGGGTAAGTGTGGATGAACCCATGGGGTGAGAATCCCAGCTGATTGTAGTCTCAAGGTCGGCCAATATCAAGTGTATTGGATAGAACGTAATAAAATACTTGGGATGGAAATGCCTCATAAAGCAGATATCAAATATGAAAGGGAAAAGAATAAATTTACACTTGAATTATTTTCAATAAAATAAGGAAAGAAAATGAAGGAATCTTTGGTACGTAATTCTTTCGAGATTCGTATCAGAAGTTGGATTGAGTAATAAAAACATTTGAGTGGTATCTAATTCTTCTTAGACTTTTTCTACGTTGACATATTACTAGGATTATTCAACATAATGTCGAATCCTACAGAAAATACATTGAAGGAGTTTTGAGAGATCCGACGAAATTACGAAACCTCTTTGCAATACTATTCCATTGTGACGTCATACTTTTATTTTGTTTCTAAAGAAGAATGGCTTTCATGACTTTCTTCAAGTAAGTTCCTATTGAATTTTTATTTATTCTGTTCCGAATTCGAATTTTTGAAATTCGAAATCGGAATAGATGCATTGATGCCTATAAATAAGTCGTTAAGGGAAAAAATAATAAATTTATTTTCATGGAATTAATTCGAATTTGCTTTTTTTAATTTATTATTTTGAAATTTTCAGACATCAAGAAATTATCTCGTTATTAAACAATTATGATTTTTAAAAGCAATTAATTAATAGCTTTCGTTTGCAGACCACGCGTACAACTTTTAGTTAATTAATAATTAAATAATGTACGCCTTTTGAACGACGTTAAATTTAATAAATTAACTTGTTTAAAAGTCGTTCACTTGCTCATTCGCTAAATATCACAATTAGGATACCGTTTCAGGCCTTACGAAAGGGTTTTTGAACTTTCAAGTTATAAATTAGTAAGGATTATTGTCTATAGTAGGCTTTATTAAATTAAACAGTAAGTCTTATCTTATATGTATCTTCAGTTAGTTATGTGTAGCGCTAATAAACAGCTAAAAAATATATTCACATGAAAAAAACATACCTACCTACTGAAATAAAAACCTTTTCCGTTTTAAAGTCGGTAAAAAATCCCCCCATTTAAACGTTGCAGCATGGAGGTTTAATACATTTTATTTCGTTCTCTCCATTTACCTGTAGCTGGCAGGTTTTCAATCGAATTTGCAGGAAGGAGGCCGTTAGCTCGGCGCATTCTATATTTGAATTGTAACTGAGAGACGTGTGATTGTTAGCACTGTTCCCGCGCAAATGTCAGTGACAATTGCTTTGGCTTGTCAAATGTGGTCTGTGTGTGTATCTTCACTGATATTGTTAGTGGCAAACAGAAACCGTTGCTCTGTTCAGTTCACTTCAAATAGTAACGTTTACGAACATTGAAGTGAGGTATGGTAGGCGATAGTTGATGTTTCATGAGAAGTTCGGTGAGTGAAAATTGGATTTATGGTCTTTAGTTCTTTTTTTGGTTAATTCGAAATTAAATCATTCAGGTCTTTGGGTACTAGATCGGGCACAAGTAAAAGAATTACAACAAATCAATTTGTATGGAAATTTAGTTGTAATTCTTTAATCAAATATTCTTTGTTCAAAATAATAACATGAAATTGCTAATAAAAACAAAACTTTGCAAAATATTAGTCGAACAGAAAATAACACACATTATAAAGTAATAATCCATTTATTCAAAGTTTCTTCGAAAGTTCGCTAATACGGCCAGTGTAAACAAAAGTTTCCTGTTTTCATTGTACAAAATATTAGACAAAGTTCATTCAAACTAAGACGTAAACAAAACAATATACAGAACCTCCTTACTTCAACGGTTCTTGTTTTCTTTTACACTTTGTCATAGACAACAAAGTTTTTATTACTACCACAAGTGTCGTATTTTTAGAAAAGAGAATTTAGTAAACATATTTTTCAATGTGACAACTACATGCATCGAGCATTTTGTATTCGGAATTCAATTTTGGCAGTGAGCTTCGATGATTTCCGATTCCATTAAATTTAAATATATTCGAATGTTAAAATTTGGAGTTATTTTATTAAAATAACGTTTTAATTAATCATGAATTTTAAAATATTCGTTTCGATATACCTACCTTATTGGAACAAATATTTGTAGGTATCTGGTTTTAAATTAAATACTTTTTACGAAAACGAGATTCACTTATTTACTGATTCATTTATATCTCCTTTATTTGTGTACATATTATGTGTGTGTGTGTAACTAGTTCATTCGTATTTTTTTCTTGAAGAACAATGACAAATGAATCTTATAAGTGGCTATGCTTTTAACTAAATGTACTGTTACAAACCTTTTTAAGAATAAATAGTGTTTAGGGGTAGAAACTGCTAGAGAGTAGAGAGTCACTTTGCTAAAAGCTGTAAATATTCGGGCTCTTAAGTAAAATTTTTTCATTCAGTACTAATTACATTTCAGTTTTAATTGTAGCGAGCGTAACCTAGTTAGAGTTAATAATGCACTCTTCTAATTGATTTTAAAAGGTTATGATGATATTAAATTTTAATAAAAAGGTTTTTAGTTATGCAATTTTCTTGGAAAATTCTGTAAGTGAAGTTTATGTCTTTTTGATGAAGTGAAAGCCCTTTTATTTGTGCGTGTTAATGTTTTTGAATTATTCTTTTTTAGTTATCTGTGGAAAATGTAGTAGCTGATATGCCAGATATATTTAGTTAAGTTTACTTTTAAGAAGATTTTGTCTACCAATAATATACTACTATTTTGACTACCAATAATATAATTTTCTCTCATAAAATGAATTTAAACGTTTGTTCAATGTTGCTTTTTTGTTTCTGTCAAGAAGCATCGTGACGTCATAGAGTGGCTTATACCACCGTGTCGTACTTTGGGATGTTATCTTTATCTAAAGCGACGGTAATAAAAAGGACAAAAGAACACCTAGGCCATTACTAGTCATTAAGACTGATCTAGGGAATGATGGATAAAGAGGATTAACGGTACTGAGATATTTTAGCTCTTTTCTTTGTAGACCGATATGAATCTAAAATGACCCTTTGACTCAGGCTGGTTGTTTAATATGTGGAAAAACTATTTTAATGTTCTTGTTTTTCAATCTTATTTCTGTCTGTGGAGGATAGGTTATGATATGTAGATAAATTTTATTTTCAATAAGTCTTTTTCGAGCACGTCGAAATGTTACTAAAAAAAAATGCTCTGAGAAACTTAATCCATGTGTCGCGAGGGCTTTTACAGACATTCAATCCACACGTACAAAGACACCCAGACTCAGTACAAGCATCTGTGGATCGCACAAATTCTTGTCCTACGCGGAGATCGAACCTGTGACACGTCGCGCACAGTGGTTATTGGCTGATGACCTATATTCGACCATTCGACTATCCGTGCAGTCGTTACATTAATGACTAACGCTAGGTAAATTACTACGAGAAGTTTTTAATTTTACCTTTGTTTTCTTTTCACTCACTGCTCAGCATTTCTTTTTAGTAACTACTTATCAAATAATTTTATTAGTTTGACCTTTTATATTTTTCGGACTGTCGCTTTTTCTGGAGTTAGAAACGTTTAACTTCCAAGAAACTTTTAGTAAAATCAGTTATGAACTTTAAAATGTTTTAAGGTTAATTATTTGAACCTTTGTCTTTAACATTTTTCTTTTGAATTAAATTAATTTCTATCGCTGGCACCTATTTATAAAAAGGTGTCTGCACATTTTCATAAAATAAACGTTGAAAAAGTATTTTTTAATCATTTTTATGTTGAAAATACAAACCTCAATAAAATCACAGTATAGTGAAACACAATATGCAGTATTTATACAGGCGCACCCGAGTTATGTCTACAAAATTGGATCAAGGCATGACCGTGGCATGAGACTGTGTTTTGTTTATGAAATAAAAATTCTGTAGGTGGGCAGCCCTATCGCTGTTACGTACCATGCGGCTTTAGGCATTTATCTTTTTACGGTCAAGTTAAACAACTGTAGTATTGACAATGTGGTAAAAGTTAGGTTATTTACTTTCTTCGTATTGAATGTTTATTTTATTTGTCTTTATAATAATAATATCGTTTTCTTCAACCATTTCTTTGAAACTCGAGCTCCTTAATAAAGATTATGCTCAAAGTTCTAAGTTTCGTTTGTTGAAAACACGCCTCTTACAGTTCAATAGAATTAGGAAAATTTGCTTAAAAGAAAAAAGAAAGATCAGACAAAAAATACCCCAAACATGTTAACGTCTTAGGTTTCTGAATTTATTTGCTTGGAGGCACGAAACTTTTGCCAATAACAATATGGGCTGGAGTTTTGGCCTTTTGATGAATTGCGTTTTATATTCTTCGGAATGTTTGATATAACGACAAAACCATACCTGTACTGCAAGTTTTGAAATCAACACTTTGGAAAAGAGATGATGCTCTATAGTGTGTGTAACTGCTTCGCTGCCACAATAACCGCCTTGCTGTAGAGTTATAAGTACTGTAATAAATTTTGTGAGGCGATTTCATACTTTTTAAATTATACGGTCCAATCGAGTTTGACTCGCGACTCCATCGCCGATTTCAGTTGGGTCTGAAACTAGTCGGACAGTCCCTATAAATACGCGTGAATAAACTCTCATCATCATCTTCCTGCCCTTATCCCATTTCACTTGGGGTCGGCGCAACACGTCTTCTAGACATGTTGCTTAAAGTTTTGGCTATGGTTTTATAGTCGGCCGCCTGCTTGACACTAACCCTCTTTGGGAATGCGATTGTTGGTTGTTTACTCGCCACCATTCGGGTGACCCAAGGTTCTTGGTACAGTGCACTGGGTCTTAAGGTCCATTAGTCGCCTTTTACGACACCCAGTGGAGGATATGGGGTGGTGCTATTCTTTATATCCGGACACCACACGGAATTCGTGAATAAACTCTATAATCAAAAAATTTATTAAGTCATACTCCTAAGTAAGCGAAAGATTGAATAGATCCCGTGGCCTATTTTAGTTTCTTCCTCATTTCCATATATCAAAAAGTTCCATGATTTTTCAAGTACGTGAGCGTCGTTTGTTTTATAAACGGCTGAAGTTTACTTATCCTCTATTGGTTTCCGATGTTCAGGCCTCTCCGCTTCAAGTTCTCTGGTAATATTACCTTTTAATAATTCATTTTTTTTTGCAAATTTTTAATTACTGATTCGCTTTTATTTTTCAGTGGATGTAAATTAACAATTTGGTAGCTTTGTACGTGTATACGTAAATATACAAGATGAATTACGCGTTCTATGGCCATATAGTTCCACCGCAAGATCTAAATCTTTCAGCCTCCTTGTTTTTGTGCCGATGATCTTTTATTTTTAACTATATTATTATCATTTATTTTTTTATATTTTTAACGTTCATAAAATAAATTTTATAGGATTAAAATCGTCAGTTTTATTGATTTAAAAACTCGAAAATTGCTCAAATTAATACTACAACTGTATTAAATAGATCAAACATCCATCACATGTTGCTAACATTGTTTACCCTGCGTTATGAAGCCGGCTGTCTGGGTGATCTGAACATCTACTGGATTCCTGGATGATAGCCAAATGCCCACAATTGTATCTCGATCCCTCAAAATAGGTGCATCAACATCACAAACATCAAATAGTTTTATTATGATCCGATGGTTTTGTTGACTCACTGAGTCATTTAGTCATGGACTGATCGACTATTTTTGATGTGATGACAGCTGTTTGTCTGTGTGCAGAAATATTGCTTTATTATTTTGGCGCAATAATAGATTGCGTGGTTTTGATTTGCATGATTTATTACGTTGCAAAAAAATAATAATATGGTTGATATGATCCGTAATTGTGTAAATATTTGTATATTTTAATAGCGCCTTTAATTTTACATTTCTAATATCATTAAGATAAACAGAAAAACTCTAATTACGGTAAAAAGAGTCTGCCTACGTGTGTCATCACAAAAAAACTCGCGTCGTTTGTTTTTCTCTTAGATAATAATGCCGATAATAATTTAGATGTGCAGTAGTTATTTAGATCATTTTATTTAACTTATCCACTTGATGTTTTACATGCTTCGTAACTGTTAAATAGTTGATTTCCTATTACAATACTTCAAGATATTTATACAAGTTGTAGAGACATTGGTTAATGTAATGCTATGTACATCAAACACACTACCTTAAACAATAGCCAGAAGAAATGTTAGAAAACGGTTAACCTAAGAACCTCATTAGAAAAGTAAGTAAAGTAATTATCACTGTGGGTTTCCTACACTCGTAACAATAAGCTATAAATTCTATAATTGTAAAAACAATCCTGTGATTACATGGTATTAATAACTTGCAATTAAATCTATTAATGTACCCTTGTTTGATAACTATCCCTAACGAGACAATGATTACTTACAGTACCATTAATTTATCACTAGAATAATTTAAAATAACTGAAGTTTTTGTCAAACTAATAACACTCACTGGTTTTCACATACATTTTTGATCTTATTATGCGGCATAGATCACCTGAATTAACAATTCAGTTAAGGCAACCAGTAAAGAGGCAATTTTGCATTTATTTTAATTAAGTACCTTCCTACCAATACAAAACCCTAGCATAGAAACAAAAATTCTTATGACATCACACTTTTCATACTAACGCTTGAATATCAAACTAAGTGGAATAGCAAAGCGGCAAATTTCACGAGTAAACTTCAAAAGAACTGGCCCAAAACTGATTACAGTGGAAATTGTCTGCGAACGGTCCCGTGAAAGTAACAATATTATGACACGTTGAGTGACGAGAACTGGGGGCCAATTGCATTTCCCACTACTACCTAATTCGGAGAAAGGAACGCTTTTAGACAGTCGTTTGTTTTTCACGTTAGTCACTGGGAAATTCGGGCAGGTATTTTACAGTATAGGAAATAGGTGTGCAAAAATATAGGTAGAGAAATAAAATGGACGATGATTTCATAGAACTTGTCCTTTTCTCGTTACATGAAATAATTTCAGTAGAGTACAGCTATCAATCTTTATTAGAAAATATTTTTTTGATATTTGAAATTTTAAAATGTTGATGAATTTAACTTGAGCGAGAAAAGCGCAGAATCAGAACTTTCCTGACCAATTTATACTGGACCTTATTTCGTTATTCAGATGACTTATAAGAACAACAAAGCTGATTTGAGGCATTTGCTTTCCCTTTTTTTCAGGTTACTTTAAATGATATAAGACGTCGTCGTGGTAAAGTAGATAGAGGCGATGACCTTCAACCCTTAAGTAATTACTGGCACGTTACAGTTTCTTCACGTCGAAATTACTATTTCAGCCCTCTTCCTCTCTCCTATTTTTTCCCGACGGGATCCATATTGATCTTAACTTGTTTTAATTTTTTTTACCATCTCTTTAACGTGGCATGCAATAAATAATTGAGTATTGAGTTAAAGTACTATGAAAAAACTCAGCAGTGGAGTAAATGCCAAGAATTAGTATTAGGAGTCTCATCATTCCTAAAAAAAATATACAAGAAGCTCATTACAAATATAACAGCCTATCGTGCAATCTCAATCTGTACGTACTTTACATTTGCTTCGAGATACCAAGTGTCTTTGTTTATTCCTTTGACGAAATAATAAATTCCAATACGATTGGAGTGATCTTCAGAGATATCAAGTTATTATTTATTTCATTGCTTCACTTTTGTCGTGCGTGCTTAAGAGATGTTGAATTATGAAGGAAATGGGTTGAAATGGTTACTTGAAGATAAATTATGTTTGGGGCACAATATCGTAACAATGCAGTTATTACCTATATTTTATTTTGTGTTTGTAATTTTTATTGTGTTTAAATTAGAAATGTATTTTTTAGAAACGGCGGAGTCAAACTACTGTAATATGTAATATGGTACAATAGTGATCCTAATTAAGTAAAAGGATAAGAAAAGACTACGAAATTATGTTCACAACTATCTATTTGTAATTTTAAACCCTATTGTTAAGTTTAAATAACAGAATTTCATTTTTGTTCCAGGTCTTGGTGCCACCTTTTCTCATTTGGAGTCATGATTTAGGTATGTAATAAAAAATATTCCACTTTTTGTATGTTCACGAGTTTACTGGTTTTGCAAAGTCATTAATCAACACTTATGTCGATACTTGCTTCAAATTTACAACGAAATAAAGCGCGAATCAATATTCTGTAAAACTAAACAAGTGTCCTTACAACTAAAAAAATTATAATTATAATCACATACAAACACATCTTGAACACTTAGAAAGTTTCATAAAAAGCCTAAATAAATTTACTGCATAAGTTTCTTTGAACTTTGCCATATTTTGCTAAAGTAAAGCACTTACCAAAGTTACAGAGAATGTCCTCATTACTTCAATTAATATTTCGTTCAGGCTGAGTGTCTTCCAAATTACTTAAAAATGTTGTCTGGGAATGTAACCGTCTTATTTTGCTATCAAAGTTATGAAACTGTGGAAGCTAAGTCAAAGGTCTCAATTTTTATCCCCACAGCGCGCACCAATTTTTCGAATGTTGTGAGTTTCGGAAAAATTTGGGTTTCCTGAGCCTGATCTCTCTCCGGTCGTGTCGGATTGCCGTCTTACCGGGCTATGAGAATAAAGGAATAGAGAGTGCACCCGTGTTTGCACACACGCTTGTGCACTGTCCCGCGTAGCTGGACTGGTGTCATAGTAACTCTGGCTACCGTGGCCGGAATCGATCCGTACTTAATTAGTATTATATTATTATTTGTTGCGTCAAAATAAAATGTCGAATCCCACGGTCTATACGCTGTCAGGGGGTCCACCTGTGAAAAATTTGCAGGTATTCTTGTTTCCTCATGATGTTTTCCTTCACCAATGGCTTCAAAGAACTGATAAGTCAAAGTCACATCAATTATCAAAAAAATATAGGTATATTTCTGTACTACCCAAATCTTTCTTTATATTTAACATTGTCTAAGCCCACACAAATCTTGTTCATTCGGATGGACGATTTCATGTACTCAAAATTTCCTTGTACCTTTGCTCAGTGACATTTAGTCCTAAAATAAAACTATAGTACCTACATAGAATAAACCTTGTTCTATCTGCATCAATTTCCTCAAGGCTCTCGACACTCGGCCAATAGGTAGATGGAACTATAATTCAATAACCCCGAGAATCAACTAAAGGTCAATCGGTCGCTTTGACCTAAGACTGCATTGAGTATCTCTTAGCAGACGACCGAAGTAGGTCAACCAATGATCTGGACTAATCATTTATATTATCAATCAAATAGGCTTGTTAGTTGGTTGCGCTTTTGCAGCTGAAATAGTAAGTAACTTTTTTTGTGCTTCTGACGGGATTTTGAAATTGAACTTTTTGTCTTTAAGAACAAATTAGGTAACAGCTTTGTTTTAATATAGGTATATTTTGGTTGATTTTGTTGCCATTTATTTCATCGACTATATTATTATGTAGGCATTCTGGTAATACGTTTAACAGTAACATAAAAAGCGAAACACGATCAGTTCTACAGTCCTGTTATTCTACAAATAATCTGAACAGAAATCAGTTTAAATAATGCAAACTACATACATACACATGCAAATTCTAGTTTCTAACAAACTTCATGGAATTCCTAGGTGGCTATCAAATGTATTCGTAAACAGTTACAAGCAAAATGAACATTGAATTCTATTCCTCTATTGTTTGAATAACCAACATTAGGTTTCCTCTGTTAATGAGAAGATTAATTATTAAGCCCTGCCTTCATGTGTATTTAGTCTACATAGATGTTATGTGGTGGATTAAATAGTATTTGTGTGTAGATAAAGCTTCCTGATTGTTTTGTTACTGGAAATTTCGACTATTAGTTCATAATTTTATTTATTATGTGGTAACGGTTTACTCTCGCGTATACATCGGGATATCCCGATAGATATGTTATATTATTATATAGGCCACCTCACGATAGTTATTACAATTAAATAATTTAATAATTATGACAATAGTAAGAGACCTAGTTTTTTTTAGCTTTTTAGTAGCGTATATTTTTAAACTACAAAATTTTCTGGGTCTGGAAGTCTATTTAAGATAATACACAGAGCCTTGTCATATTTCCAGTAATAATTACGTGTATGGAATAAAGCCTTCAAAAATAAACAAACCTACTATATCATAGTCATCCGAAATCAAAATTAGTAAGGGAAGTTTCGATTGTCACAAATTAGACTTTAATTTTTCTTTTAGAAAATTTGTTCACTTATATTATCTAAGCACGGAAGAGGTTTTCTGTATTCCTTATCTAGTAAGATTATAAGCCTAACTTTTTTTGGCACCTTCCACTTTTACTACAAAGTCAATACATAAACAGAAAAACTTGTTTGGCTCCAAAGTGGATTCCAAGAAAAGACTTTTTCAATTAACATGGCCACCGATCATAGATACCAACTTCTCGGTACAAAGACAACGTTTCTTGTTACAGATAGATTAGTGTTTATCTTAATAGACATCGTTCCTATTAATTGTTCGAATTAACGTGATGAATTGGATGGAAAAACAAGAATGAAGAGCTGTCGTTGATGTCTTATTTGTTTGTAAATGGAATTAATATTTTTGTATTGAAATAGCTTTACTCACGCGATAATAACGAAGTTGCCTGAATATTTGGCAACAAGGTCTTAGCATAAATGGTGTTATGCCTAATTGTCTACCGCTACCTTGTTATGTAAAAGCAGTTATGCAAGAGAAACAAAGCAATACATAGGTAGCATAGCATTATTAAAAGTAAACGTTTTCTGGCATAAGTATTATTAAAAATATGGTTAGCTCAGCTCAATTATATAACTTGTGTTTTACTCTAGCTTATAAAATAATAATATTTTGATTAGAATTATAATCTGATTGATAGTTTCATTTACCTAGTCTCTCACGAACTCTGTATGGAGGACATTCGTTCATTCCGATGTTAGAACATTTATTTTCCCTTCATAGAAACACAGCATAATAACCTCATTACCGTAGATACTCTATACAATTTGCATTGTTAATAATAATTATCGAATACTTTCCATTCTTGCAAGTCAATTAGTATTCACTTAATAAGAGGCTGGTTACACGAGCGAACTATCCCGCTGTCACCGCTGGATGCCGGCAGAATTCATTAAAAATAATGAGGCACGTGTTTCATAAGACGGGTATTGGATGTTATTCACTGTAAATAATGTTTTAATAATGTCGTATTACGCCGAACAAGTGAAAACGCTTTGTTATTTGTTACTTAATTAAGTTGTATGTGTTTAACACATTATTTTATGAATAGACGTGAATTTGTGTCGCTGCTCTTCTATTTTTACAAGCTTTTATTTAGTTTCACCTGTCCCGATGTTTGTTGTCCGTTCGGTCTGTGATCAAATCTTGGAAGTTAAATTTCAGGTGTCCTATTGAGCTGACATTTGGCGTGTACCTTAATTGCCCGCGACAATATCTACAACTAGGTATATAAACTTAGTTTTTTTTGTTAATCCAATAATTATGGTCACCGTACCAAAATGGTGGCGTACATATTTTAAAACAACTTTTCTTTATGGGCATGAAATGAAAGAGCTTTTAATTTTTTTAGTTCATTCGTATTAAAAAGTACCTATTCAAAGCTTGTTTTAACAAACAATTTTTTTTCTTTTAATTACTTGTACTTCAAGTAAGGAACAAGTAATTAAACTAGGAACGCACAAGACACACAGCCGCAACAACAATAAGTTACTAATGTGACGTTAAAAATGTCTATTGTCTCTACATCTCACTTGACATTGACAAATAATAAATACTCCTCAACATTTACACAACGCCATCTAGTCTCAAAATTAAGTATAGGTACAAGAGTAACTTGTGTTTTAAGTATTAGACAACTGATAAATTACACCCAGGTACAGAACAAATGACCATGCTCAACACAAACCCATTTGTTCTGGGTGGGAATCGCACCCACGACCTACGATATAGCAGTCAGGGCCACTAACCACTAGACCAACAGGCCAGTCAGCAGCAACACAAAGACAGCGTGACAATTACGGGAGACAAATTGCTCGCTATCGTTTGATTTTTGCCCTATATTAAACACTAGCTGTCACCCGCGGTTTCACCCGCGGATCATCTTAAGTTATTATACATAGCTGTGCCCGCGACTCCGTCCGCGTGGAATTTGGAAAATATCATTGTTTCATATTAACAACATAGTACTTTTTAAGCGACTTTAATAAAAAGAGGGGGTGCTCAATTCAACTTTATTTTTATACGCAAAAACAAAACTTCAACAACACCAAATCTTAATAACGAACAACTATTTTTCAACACAGAACAACAATAACAACAGAACGAATAAACTTTTCGAATTTTAACAATATCAAGAAAAGCATTCTAGGTACCTACTTTCAGGACAGAAGTGATAAGCTGATAACTTTTTTTTTTAAATTACTAACTATTTTTAAAACTACTAACTACTAACGCCATCTAGTCATTAATATGAAATAATGTTATCTTCCGAATTCCACGCGGACGGAGTCGCGGGCCCAGCTAGTATAAAAGATAGAGATATGGTGTCGCGGACTTTTTTGTAGAAATCATTAAGACAAATCAGATTGCCATACATTGTTTTCAATTTTAAGCAACTGTTTAGGCAGCGCATGCATATGTTTCTGTTTTATGAGCAATTTTTCTCCGACTTGCTAGACAAAAGTTGTGATATCTCGGTTAATATACATGTTATAAAAATAATTTATAGCCTATAGCACTCAGGAATAATGTAGCTTTCTACCAGTGAAAACATTTTTAGGATTGGATCATTAGTTCCAGAGATTACCCCCTACATACAAACTTACAAATTTTACCTCTTTATAATATTAGTATAGATTGATTCATACGTTGCAATTTACTGTCAATTTTATAAAACACATTATTTAAATACCAGGGATAATTTTAGCATAATAAGCCTCTGCATTTCCATTTCCTGTAATCAGCTTAACTAAAATATTGAAATTCGAATAGAGTATATAAATGGAGCTGAACAAAGATTGCTATGAATAGCAAACATCCACGCGTAGGTACTGCTATATTTATCCGTGCAATACATATATTTATCACTGATAAATCCGATACAACTTTGATTTCACTTCAAAGACGTATCAATAAATAGCTACCGGCTGACGTCTCGTGCACCTGACTATGTTTGTTAAATATATTGGAATACTCCACGATCCACATTCAAATTCCACTGTAGATACAGACATCAGGTGCTTACTTTTTAGGGTTCTGTACCCAAAGGGGAAAACAGAACCCTATTACTAAGCCTCCGCTGTCTGTCTGTCTGTTCCAGGCTGTATCTCATAAACCATGATAGTAAAAAAGCTGAAATTTCAAATGATGCCGGTCCTATTTCCGTTGCCGCTATAACAACAAATACAAAAAAAAATGAAAAAATGTATTTTAAGGAGGTTTCCATACAATAAACGTGTTTTTTCGTATATTTTGCACGATATTAAAAACCGTAACACTGAGACACTTTTTCTATTACAGATGATAGTACGGAACCCTTCGTACGCGAGTCTGACTCGTACTTGGGCGGTTTTTCATTTAAATGAGTACTATCGCGATTGTGGAAGTGTGACGGTGCACTATATGGTGTAGAGCGCCGTCTCTCTTTCACAAATGCAGGCTTACTCTAAAGTAGAGTGGTAGGCTTTCGAGGTCTTGCCCGTGAGTCCTTTACAATCAATAATCCTTTACACGTGGGGGTCCATAGATAGATAGGACATAGACGAAGAGTAGGTGTCATGTTATTTATTGATGAAAGTTTCACCGTTTCCAATTTCTAAGAAATTCATGAATTTACCTTCAAAATTTACTGTCTATTTAAATACTATGGTAGAAAAAATGTTTTTTAAAATGTTTTATTAAACTAAAATTATAAAAATAATTTTGAAACTCATTTATAATGAGTAGTTACGTCATGCAGTTGACCGAAACAGACAAGTTGACAGCTTCAATTTTCCACCTAATTTTAATTAAATGATCCAATTATTTTGTGTTAAATACAATACTTTCAAATGGTAACAGCTGTAAATAGCCTGATAATTAATTAACGCGATTCTATATGCTAATTTAAAATACGAGTACTGAGTTGATGTAGGTACCAACTTTATTTTCATATGCGCTAATTTTGAAAGTATAAGGTCTAAAATTTTTGTATCTTTTAAAGAACAAGCAATGACCCATGCTTCAAGGTTTCCTAATAATATCTTTAAATAAGTTCCAGATCAAACCTAATATGACATTAAAAAAATATAATTATACCTATAACACGTATATTCTTGGTACACGGCTACCTTACCACAATTTAGACAAACACAGATAACCTCTTTTGTTTCACATATTTTCTAGTTTTAATCAGTACAAAGGCTTGAAAGAACTCTTCAAATTAGTTTAAATTGCTTCTTTATCATCTGTCAGTTAACATCAAAAGACTATTCTTCAAATGTTTCCTCTGTAGTAATACCTGTAGTAGTACCTACTTGTAATTCATTTCTACGTCTAGACGGGCCCTGTGTCTAGACTCAAAAAGCCACCCTTTTACTACCATTATAAATAAAACCGCAATTGACAAACAATCCTATTTATTGACATGTATTTGCCTTATACCAAAATCAAAAAGTCTTTTATTCAACTTAGGCTACAATGTAGCACTTTTTAACGTCAAAATTATACCCCATCGCCCACCCTTCACCGCTTTCTGTGCTTTCGCTACGGGAGAAGAAACGTCGAAACAAACTCCCCTGCAGCACGCTGTCTCTCTGTTAAATTATAATAATATAGCAAGGTAGGAACCGTGCCAGATAAGCAATCTTTTAGGTCGAAAAAAACTACTTACAAAAAAAAAAACAAAATTCTTAACTACTAAGCCCAAACTCAGCAGACCGACCAGCCACCGCAAGCAGCACCCGTTCACGAGTATACCGACAACAATATTCTGTATAAATATAATTTCAGTACCATTTACACACAACAATGTCAGTTACAATAAATACCAGTTCTTTGTGTGGAATGTTAAAAGCTCAACAAATCCTACGGAACGACCAGAAATGTGCCAACTCCAAGGTTCAAACGTATTTTTATTCACATGTAAAATATGTTTCGTGGAATTAACGTTTGGCTTTCTATTATAGTCATTTCAGGTAAAGTGATATATTTAATTCGGAAGTTACCAAGAATCCTTTTGTACAGCATAACAATGTATCTGACCTATGACATTCCATAAATATTTAATAGGGACTTATAACATTGTAGATTTTTTTTACTCGGATGAATCTATATTAAATCATAATTCATCAGATTGTACATAGATTCTAGATTACATTGTTAATTACTTACATTGTCTTATCGTTATCGTTTGCGATCCATCTCTGTCTAAGTACTCTGATTATTTCCTATAAGCACATAAGAGTTCACAAAGAACTGCTTATTCTAATCATCTTCATTTCAACCCGGAATCACCCAATGTTAATATATTAATTAATAATGACTCCATGACTTTTACACAACGCTATCTAGTCTCAAACTAAGCAGAGCTTGTATTATGAGTACTAGACAACTGATAAGCATACTTAATATATAGTTCTAAATACATACATATATAAATTAAACCCAGACACAGAACAAATGATCGTGCTCATCACACGACTATTTAATTTTGTCGTATGACTACTATACTAGAAGTCGTGGGTTTGATTAGTGGTTAGTGAGCCACTAGAACAACAGACCAGTCAAAAATCACGGATCAAGACCTCCCCTTATTTCTGTCACTTTTCTTTGTATTGAGCATTCTTCATGCAGCAAACCTAATCACGAAACTCCTTAAAGAAATACCTCTTTGTCTTCCAACAAATCAATATTTTGTTTCTCTACAACGGTCTTAACATCTTTCCTCTCTATTATGACAACTGAGACAGTCTAAATCCTTACAATACCATTGCAAAGCCCAGTCCTTTGTCCCAATAAATCACTCAATTTAAATACAGAGTTATGACGCTAACAGATAGGTCACTGTAGGCTCAGCATTATAAATCCAGGGCCTCTCTTATATCCATCGTATTAAAATGAAACGATTCATCAAATTTGATTGACGATGCTAACGTACTCGGAATTTTAATACTACTTAATAAGGTTGTCGAAAATGTCAAAGGGAGGTTAAGTAGGTAACTATTATATACTCTTGTTTTAGGTGTCCCCTAAAAGTAGAGCCGTAACTAGCAGATAATTTATTGAAGAATAAAATTACTAAATTATGTGGCAACTGTTTCGGTTTTACAAAAGAACGTTGCCAGAGGCTTTTGCAGTGTTGTGAGGAGTGTAACAATAACCCACACAAGAAATTATTGGTGCAGGCATTTTGCAGATAAAATGAAATATAACGTCACATACATTAATCCTGAAACTTACATTACTACCCATTTCTGGGCAGTCTTGTTAATTAAAAGTGTTTAATCGTTAATCCAAGATAGAGAATCGTGGTAGGACTTGGGGAAGGCCTTTGCCCAGCCTTGAGACACTACAGGCTAAGAAAAATACAATATCAATCCAGGTAAGACGAGACTTCAATAGAATTTACTTTTGGAGAAAACCCAAAAACGTACTTACTTGCTTACAATATCATCACAAAAAAATGTATAAAAACAAAAACAATACACCAACTTGTACCCAAATTAAACATGCCAACTTGACGTCACAGCGTATACGTCCTCGCCACGACCAATCAGGTCGCTCCAATCGAAACTGAAGTGACACCTAATGAAACTCATATTCGTTCACACTTCACGTAACCAATGACAGCTCGGTAATACGATCCAACCTATGACGTTTTTGTAATTACTCTTTGATACGGACCTTTTTCCAATTGTGCCTGGAAGAAGGTTTTATGTCCGGCTTTTAGAGTTTTGATTACTATAAGTATGAAACCTTTTTGGCCATGTTAGTATGATACTGGCAGTAACACAGTTTCTGAAGCAATATAAAGGAATTTAGACAAATAATTTTAATGTATCAATTGGTTTTATAAACCGAAAAAGAAAAACCTGCATGGATTTCCTTTACGAAAATATACCTAAAATGAAACAAAACATTACCTTAACCATCTACTACAATTCTTTAATTTAGTTAAAGATACGGCCTGTCTTAACGGTGAATATTATTATATCCGTAATATCTAAGTGCAAGTAGAACTGTAGAGAAATGTAATTTACTTGCAGATCCTGCGGGGCGACCAACGCTCGGTTCAGAGTATCTACCACCATCGCTCAAAGTAATATTATTGCGGGTGAGGAAGAGGGACAGCACTCTACGCCGCGTAA
The DNA here is from genome assembly GCA_941860345.1 of Chrysodeixis includens. Lineage (NCBI taxonomy): Eukaryota > Metazoa > Arthropoda > Insecta > Lepidoptera > Noctuidae > Chrysodeixis > Chrysodeixis includens. Next base: position 5,928,759 of record OW796104.1, on the reverse strand, counting down.
TGCGCCATCTCGCTTCCACACCTGCAATAATATTACTTTAAGAAGTGATAGTAGACCCCCACTATAATATAAAATGTACTCTTAAGTAAACGGAGTGTCTCCTTTAACAGATGGCGTAATTTATTTTTAAATTCATATTACGGAGTTTTTAATGTTGAGACGGATGTTAAAATATTTTAAAGTTTAAATAAATGAGTGAATAATGTCTTCGAGATCAAGGTTCCCTTATAGCCCTCAAAGACTAAAGATTTTCTGTCGTCTGATAGTTTCATTGGGTTGCGTAAAATTATATTTTTTCCCGCACATTAGGCCGTCTGTTTTTCATGTGTACACATCCACAATCAAACCGATATTTTATTTCAGCTCTACCCGATGAAAGTGTAGTCTGCAGGAGCTTTTTAGTGCAGTGTCCGTCAATTAAACGCAAACAAGTGACGGATATGTATTTCAGATTGTTTAAAAGTTAAATGCGATTGAAAATCGGGGGCTTAGATTTTAATCATACATACGATCTACCCGTATTATTATACGGGTAGATCGTTTCACATAGTCTAATGAGTTGAAGGTTTATCAAAGCTTTAATGCTTCTTTAAAAATAGAATCAATAAGATTTTATTCATCCTTCAGACCCTTCAGGTTATGCAAAGATTGGATAAAATATACTAAGGTGCCAGTTTTATATAGCTCTACTTAAGAAAATGAAACATCTTGGTACTATTTTCCGTAATATCACGTAATATCTTCAAACTTTCATTTCCAAGAAAATCTATTATTTAAATTACAATAGATCTATCTTGAGTACCATTTCCATCCACGCCAGCGGTCTCAGTCAAAGATTTTATAGCGACTCTCGAAGACGCGCCGCGCACAAAATAATATCTCTTTTCCGAATCCGCTCGTTCGTGAGTGATTTTCCAATAAATATTACTTAATATGAATAAGAAAATGCGATGCAATACGGGTCAAAAAACACGAGATATTTATGCTTTTATCCTATTGCCTCCGTGTTCGGAAATGTGGAAAGGTACATTTATTAGAGGAAGGCTTATAAAGCCTTTTCATTTTGGTAAAACCGCCGTTGTTAATGTTTACATGTTTGTTCTGTTGCCTTTGATCTGCTCTTTCATATTTACAGTCTGTGTTTAGTTACTTTTATTATTGAGATTCGGATCGTACTTGTATTTATGTGTGATTAAATCTAGCTTCGTATAGATTGAATGTGAAATTACTCGACGTTAGTGTTTTCTACTTATTCTGTTATTTATTAGACACTGTGTTTCAGGAGTAATATTATTATATCTAATGTTCTACAGTCAATGTCATAATTTAAAAACTTAAAAATGAGTCTTAACTATAAATAGTTATGTTATTATCCTACTAATATTATAAACGAGAAAATTTGAATGTATGGATGGATGCTTGTCATTCTTTCATGTTAAAACGGTTATATCAATTAATAAAATTTGGTGAAGGCTTTGGATTAACTCAGGCTACTTTTTAATCATATGAGTCAGAAGGAGATAGTGTTTTTTTTTAGTTATAACCGACGCGGCGACGTCGGCGTTGGTGAAGTCGCGATTAACAGCATACAATTATTAAATTTGTAGACGCGATTACACAAAATTAAAACGTTAATTAATTACTACATAAAAATAAATTTTAATAAAACCCACGTAGTATCTATTACACCCACAAATGTAACTCTTATATCCATTTTATCATTAAAACACCAAACACAATTTTTATACATTCACTATTTACAACATCAATACATAAAAAGCGATGGAACTCGTTAAAAATTTACACATTGTGCTCTTGAATCAACCAATCAAATAGATTTCATTCCGAGTACAAATAAAATATTTTAGCTTTCGCAATTGAATAGACATTTGGTTTCAATCAACGGTTTTCATTGCGTCTGTTACCATGAAGGTGTATTGACGAGCTAACTATTGATATTGATTGTAGTTGTGGTATTTAAAAGGTAAATACTTAATTATTTAAGTAATTTCGGTATTCGAATTTAGGTTTACTATTAAAATTAGAATAGGGAAAACTGTCTGTGCAAAACGTAGAAACATTTTTTTTACTATTTGGATTTCCAAAAAAGAACACTTGACTTGACACATTATACATCTTATTGGTATACTCCTTTAATTATAGGATACCGCAACATGCACAATTTTAACTAATCTGAATGAAAATGAAAACAAAGTTAATAATTAAGAAATTAAAAACTAAGGATTCACAATTCTTATAAGAATTAATAAAATTTAAACCAAACAGTTTTGGTGTCTTTTAGTGTTTATTTAATAATTCTCAAATATTTATTTTTATAAGATTGAAGAAAATTTCTATAATAATGGTCTGCCTACTTACCTAGTCATCTAAAATAAGCTTGAAGGTTTTCATTCAGGTTTCAATTTTAAATCCATTACTAAAAAGCTACGGAAGCCAACTAGGTACTCGTATGACGTATGTATGAATAAAATATCTGGAAACGTGAAAATATTTCTCATATAAAATTTCACGATAAATATTTTTCACGTTATGATATTAACTTATACGTATTACTTGACCTATAGGTTGAGAATTCCTACAAAAATCAAGTACTAAGAATTTTCTTTATCGTTATCGAATGCCTTAAAATTTTCTTTTTCTCTTTACCTACTTGAGATTATTTATCCAATAAATAATGTTCTTAACTGCTGATGATAGTTAAAAGGTTTCAGGCATTTAAAATAAACTTAAGGTTTTTGGTTTTGTTGATTTTACAATCTTTTGAATTTTCAGATTTTATTTTTATAAAACGTCAACATGTTTATTGACGCATTGTAAATCACGTTATCTTATGGGTATTTTAGCGCTGTTGTGAATGTAGATATTTTATTGTTTAGTAAAGTTTCTTGTAGTAATTACAATATACATAAAATATATAATTTTATGTATATAATATTGTAATTAAACCTTAATAAAGGGTTGTTTAAACTTGTATGAAACATAAATTCAGGAGGATTTTATTTAAAAAAGAAAAAGTATAAGAATTTATATAAAAAGTAAGTTGTTACGTTGAATATAATTGTATTTAAAATTTTCTGCCTCAAATTTGACTGTATTATTAAAAAAGAATTTAAATAAAGTTCATTTGAAGTCATCTTAAAATAAAAATATACTGATACTAAAATTGTTATACGAGGCCACGCTGTAATTAACTCGATACCTCAAGGTGCAATCGAGACGGGGGCGATTAATCGAGTAAAAAGCAATTACCGACGATCTGACATCGACTCCCGGCTAATTACAGAAGGCTTTCACGCAGAATCTCACAATACTAGGAAGAATTCCATTTAATGGAGGAAGAAAGAACACACAAAACGGTTTTGTTCTTGCTTTTAGTGGCTCTTGTTTTGTTTCTTAAGTATAGATTCGAATATGTGGCTTACCTGTTGTTTAATTGTTATCAGAAGGAGGTTTTATATATTAATGTCTTTATAATTCCTTAGCATGCTCTGTGGCCTGTTGCAGCTAATGGAATTTAGAGTCAGTAATTCATCATTCATTTTTTTATCCGTCCATCTATGCCTAAAATTTTTCATTGTGTTTACTATCGAGTAATTGGTCGTTCGACGATTGTGTAGGTAATCATTTACTTGAAAAAAAAAAAACATAATGGTACACGTATATTACAGTTTACATTTGATAAATTCCTGAATTTTAATAATTGTAATAATTAAAACAAGTAGGTCATCGAACTCCTTGGCGAGCAAAAACATCAGTTGATTGAATTCAAAATGAAAGACTAAAGGTAGGTAAATAATAATATAATTAATACTAATACATATTTTGGCTACGATACAATTAACTGAAAGCTAATGATTCCAACATATCCAAGTCAAATCAGGAAATCATAAATTAATGTTGTTTTAATTTTAATTGAAATCCTTTATTTGGTATTCAATGAAATGTTCATAACATATTTGTAAAGCCGGCTTTCATTAAACATGTAAGGGAATTTGTGATAAATATAATTCATGAAGTCGTATTAACAAATTGAATTATGTAAATAAAAGGTATTGAAAGGTTATTCATTACGAGCTGCTGAAAAGGTGAAAGGTACCGGTACACCACGGTACTGGTATTATCAATAGGTAAGCGTAAATGATTTCGAAAGAGTATTGATATCTAGAATTTATTTAGGACTAGCTGCTTATAAAAAAGTTAGCGCGTTTATTTTTCGAAGGAAAACCATTTTTTAGAAAAACAAAAGTAGCCTAAGTTACGCGTCAGTTACCTGCCAAAAAAAATCCGGTCAAAATCCGTCCAAACATTTTAGTCTTTCTGTCTGTCTGCCTGTTAGTTTCTGCTAACAAACAGACAGACAGAAAAACAGGCGAAAATTTAAAAAAATATGATTTTGGTGTCTGTACCGCATATACATATAGGTATATTATATACATTGTGAAAACGGTTATTTCGTTATTACAAACAGAATATCCATTTAGCCAACAAATACATTTAGGCTTCCTAAAGCAAGACTCGTGTCGATGTCAAAGGTTTCGCTTCTCACACGACAGCTCATAGTATACTGCTTCTGTGCTTAAATGTATTCTTTACAGCAAATAATATCACAGTAAAATTTCAACTACCCAAAAATATGACGAAAATCATAAAAAATAATTATTTCCAAAACGGATTTCTTGATTGTCCAAAGTCTATTAAAATTCATAATTGCTTCTTAAGTTGTAAAACGCCTCTGTCCATTATAATTTAAACTTAGTAATGATCCTTGGGCATAATTCTCTTTGCTCTACATTGTTTAGACTTAGATAAGAATTTTCGACCTGAGCCTTCATTATGCGAAATAGATAAGTACTGTTATTAATTTAAAATGAAAAATAATACAGTAATTTATAGAAAATAGGAGTTATTTTTTATGATGTTGCCATATATTCTATGTTATATCACTATTCACTACATATTATAACACAAAGTTCTCCGCCGTGGCTTTCTGTCTGCCTGTTCGCGATAAACTCAGAAACGACTGCACCAATTTTCATGCTGTTTTCCACCAATATATAGTGTAGTTCTTGAGGAAGGTTTTAGTATGTAATTTGTTTTATAGTACAAAATAAAGTCGCTGTCGCTGTCTGTCTATAATTATGTCCGCTTAATTCGCAAGATAAAGTTGTATTTGTGTAAAACACCAGTAGGTATATCACCCGCGCAAAACTGGGGCGTGTCGCTAGTCACGATAAAGAAATTGTTTTCTACGAGTTTCGGTGGTAGGTGTGTATTGAATATTGGGAAAAATATTGACAGCAAGACAGTATTCCGTATTCATATCGCCAATACGCTGAAATTTTGCTAGCTTATTAGTAATTTAATAATGTTTATCGAACGCATATTTTCTAGCTAAATAACTGCAAATTAAGCAGTATAAATAGTTTAATACCAGACTAACGACTATCATTGACTCATCAGTGTAGTGTGTGGCGTTTTCTGCGTCATCGGATGCAGACTAATCCCCACGTGGGGTTTAACACAATTTAGCTTCATCAATTTGTGGTATTACCACTTTAATAAGCGATGTAATGAGATAGGAATTGATTTTATGGTACCTACACAGCTAATAATAACGCCAATGTAATTGGTATTTACAATGGACTCCAGCACACACTTACAAAGCTGGTTAGTTTGTAAGTTTGAAGACACTTGTGTTTATTAATATTTGTGTTCATAAGGCATTTATGCATGCATTAGGCATCCATTAGGCTAAGACCAATACTAAGATCGGAAGTTCACAGCAACCTAAGGCAAGGACATCGGATGTAAAAAGTGATGGTAGAAATACTTACGATTTCTACCTTTTTTTTTGGTTTTCGTGGTGAAACTCGAATGACTTCAACCCACGCCGAGGGCATGGCGTGGGTATTCGTCGGACTCACACCAACCAAGAACACCCCGGGCCCCTTCTAATATCAAAGCCATAGTCGCGGGATCGCTAGCGCATGCTCTGCGCGACTCTACCTGATTTGAGGGAAGAAATATAGATATTTGTATTACTTGCCTTAAGACAAGTAGAAATAATCTATGAGAATCTAAGTTAAATATAGCCCAGCCAATAAATACCAAAGCCTCAATGGCTGCGATCCGAACAAAATATTTTTACTAGTTTCACTTTTTACCAGAAAGGGAAAAAGGTCAACATTAAACAAAATATACATGGAATTTTCAGCCGAAAAGGGCTGAAAAGATAAATATTTTAGTAGCTATTATCATAGTTAAAAACTTATTTTCAGTTAGTTTGGCGCAGGCCTGGACATAACGACAGCTTTGGCGAAGCGCCAGCGTATTATACAAATTAACTTTTAATTTAGTATGTATCTTTATTAATAATATCGTTTTCCATATTATCTATTTATGGACAGTTGTTTTATATGTATAGCTGAATGGAAGTAGCCTTGGTTTGCAATGTGCGTAAATGTTTCTAATAATTTTATTAATATTGATATAACATATAATATTTACGACACTATGACAGTTTGTTTACACTTTGTGATTATCTAAATAATATGTTATTTATTGTACGTTTGTTTGTATGTCTGTGGCATCGTAGCTCTTCAAGTCGTATCTTCATCGTAGTTTCAAACAAAAAAAAGTCGAAAGAGTTCGACTCGCGACCTCGCCGCCGCGTCAGCTCATGATTAAGGACTCCTGTTGGGTCCGAAACTAGTCGGGCTATCCCGATTAATACACGGAGTAAACCGTTATATTATATCTCTTAAATATGAATCACTCTCACAAAAGTTATTATTAAAAAAAAAAAAACAAAATCTGTTCATCCCTTGAACGGGTTTTGATTTATTTATTTTTTTGTTTGAAAAGTGATTTTTGTACTTTGATATAATATACATACCCGTGCATTTCTGCCATGAAATTTTGAGTTTCAGATAAAATCTACACGAAAAACAAAGTCCAAACCATAGAAAAATGTGATACAATAATATTAGTCTCCCCGTAATTAATCTTACGAACAAATGTAAAGCTAAGAAAAGCTTATTATGAATCATGGCGCTGACTGTAGCGGGGAAAGGCGTAATAATTAAATAAAGAGGGCTTCTTTCACAATTAGCACCCTTACAAGCCCTTTTAGACGACGTGACGATGTTAAAAGACGCTCAACCAACAAGTGCCTACTGATTCTTTTGTTTTTTTTCGTTAATAAATATTTTGTTATTCGTAGAATAAAGATTACAGATAGAGAATATAATAATATTATTTAATTTAACTTGGGCTGTTTCATTAATGAATGTATTTTTTCTATTGCCAGATTAGTTTATTCAAATAAAATAACAAAGAACGAAACGCAAATGCTTAAGACAGAAACCAATATTAACTGCCACTAAAAATAAATGTTTTTTTTTCACACACCAAGAAGACTGTCAAATTTCTTTTGAATGACATTTATTATCTACAACCAAGCTATACAAAAAACGAAACTAAAATGCGATCATCTATTCATCTCATTAAACGCTTAATCGTCGACCAATAACTCCTGTAATTAACTCATGAATTGCAAAACTAAAGCCATAACTATCGAAGCTTCAAATCATTTAAACTTATTATGAAGGATGTTCACAGTTTTATATTTCCAATGCCAGCTTCATCTGATGTAAATTGCTGGTCCAATATTTGCTGGAGTGAAATAAGCGCGGAGTGGAAACCACTTCATTCAATAGCATAAGTAACCGAAATAGTATGAGGGCTCTCTATATTATTCAAGTTTTAGAAAATGTAACTTGCCTATGTTTATTTTATTACCTATAACATTCGTGAGATGAATTCTTAATGTATTCGTGTATTTATCGGGATAGACAAAGTAGTTTCAGACCCCACCGGAGTATTAATCATGCACTAAAGCATCAGAAAAAAAATCGATAACTCATTAGGTTACGATTTATACTTAAATTCTGTGTTAGCCATTTTTTTTTCTATGTACAGATAACCCTTAATCACGTTTAATGATCATTCAACAGTATTAAAGTTAACATGAAATTTTATGTCGGCAACTTTAAAAAAAAAATCGGAATAAAGGACGTATAGCCTAGCCTTCACTCTAAATTCTTTTATATTTCAACTACGAGAAAAATATAAAACTTAAGTCCCCATTTAGCTCCTTGGTACAACATCGCTTAACTTGCTAATGAATTTATAAAACTAATTTATTAATAGCACGTTTCTTTTTATAACTTTTAAATAAGCCACAATGTTCGTTTCGCCGAGTCTGGAGAAACAAGGTAATTAACTCTTTGAGGCAGGAACCGCCTGATAAATTAGGTAACTGTTTTATAATTTGTATACAATTAAATTCTGATGGGTGCTTTGATAATTAAAAAGGGAATTATTAACGTTCATGCTAATTACAAACGTAGATTCGCAAGTCATCTCAGCTTATAGAATGTAAAACGTTAAAACAAAAGAAGATCGGATTTTATTATAGAATGCGTGATACACGCAATATTTTTTTTTCTATATTCTGAGGTTAACGTGTACCTTACTCTAGTCATCCAAATTAGAAATGTTTTGCTATCTTAGATTACACACACAAAAACTAATTTGAATCCATAGTAACCTACTCCGCAAATTTATCTTTATGGTTTAAAGGCTATTAGAAATATCTTACTGCCTTGTGTATTGAGTACATACAGGAAAAACTGTGATAGCTTAATGGCGAGACCGTAGGACTGCTAAGTCGACTTTTCGAATGTTGTGTTCGTTTAAGAAATAAATATCACAGCTTCCGTGTTTCGGAAGGCACGTAAAAATGTGGGTCCTGCGCCTGGTCTCTCTCCGGTCGTGTCGGATTACCGTCCCATCGGGCTATGAGAGTAAAGGAATAGAGAGTGCACCTGTGTTTGCGCACACGCTTGTGCACTATAATATGTTCTGCGTAGCTGGCTGGTGTCATAGTAACACTGGCCGCCGTGGCCGAAATCGGTCGGACCGCTATTATTATTACATACAGGAAAAACAATAAGAATCTTCAATAACCTACTCCGCAAATCTTATCTTTATGGTTTAGAGGCTAAATTTAAGGTTCGTTTACCCAAGTATTTACCCATCAAATATAAAACCCGACCATGCAAAATTGCGCCAATACCTCAAGTTATGCAAAGAACCCATTATGAATTTTATAGGATAGTCTTCAATAATAAAGATGCCAAAAATAGTTCATCTGTTTGTGAGTTTTCAAACATCCCACGTGAACTGTCTTACACAAACTCCGATTTGTTTACGTTCAATTCTTAGAAAGCAATTTTGTCATCGGCCTACTTTCCTCGAATAACCGTAACAATTTTAACTGTGATTGAATGAACATAAATTTGGTTTCATTTTATTGATATTGTTAACCAAAGGAAAATCACAACTGTCATAATGATCTGAAGGACTCCATTTTTTAAATGTGTATCTTAAGAGCTTTACAATACTAGATGTTTGAGGAATGTCTTCATTTACAGACCAATGTACAAAGTAAAAATTTAACTTTTGTAACTTATGTACGCGTACATCGTACGCCTTAACAATCAATAAGTTATTTCTACAAGAAAGTAAAAAAACAATGTCATTACAATTATAAACATTTTCCACTCAATTCCATTCCAGATCACATTTTTAAATCTTTCCATTTACGTTTAGGATGATTACACTCGCCAAAAGAGAATTACAGCCGTTATAATAGGGTATTTATTCAACTTGCACAGGAAAACGATCCTCCGTAATTTAATATAATGTGAAAAACTTCGAAAGAACAATTCAGGACTCGATAAAAATTTTCCTTCGCAATTGTGACCATAAAAAATAAAATTTATTATTTCAGTATTCGGTGTGGATTTCCTTTTTGGATAATTGGCTCAATTAACAAGTTTTCCGGATGATTTTCTTCTTTAATTACGACGTCATTGACAGTGAAATTCTTGTTCCAATTTTTCACTGAATTAGCTAATATTAATAACGTTTTTTGCCGAACAATGTGTGAAAAATTGAGACTTACTTATGTTGAAGCATTGATCTCTTAATTGCTTTATACATTAATAGTCAATATCTAATCGCAAACTTTTGGAAGTTTATACTGACGGTATTCTGCAAACCATATATCGCTTAAGTTTCCTAACACTTTTGCAAGAAAATTCTAAAAAAGTGGTTACACAGCAAAATATGGCTCAAAATCTTCCGTCTATTATTGAAAAAAAATCCTGAAGATAAAATCATTTTTGCCCTATAAAATACTATAAAGGCTTTTATTGAAATCTAATTAAAATGCATAGCTACCGAGGACAGTCTCAAAGGCGATGGCAATCAAATTATTACTAAAAGGGGTAGCTCTACTTCTCTAAATTCCTTTGTCAATAAATACTAGATGAAATATAATAATGTCATTTTCTATTTAATGTTTCAATGCTCAATGTTTTCTTAGTCTATTCTTCGTTTTCTTTGAATCTTGTTAAAAAGCAATCTATTTTATAGTAACGGTTTCCTTGAAGATACTAAGTAAGTAAAGTTTATTTCCCATTACAATTTCCTTTGGTATTTGTATTTGTAGATTGGACAATGGGATTCATGTATTCGAGATTCGTTTGAATCGTCTTTGATGATTTTTTTTGTTAGGAGCCCGTCATTTGTGTATGCGATATCTACCGTAATAATAATATTTACAACAGGTTTTAATAGAATTTCGTTGATATGACAATGAACTGAGGGCAGATAGACATTTTGTCGTTGTAGGTTTAGAGAATACTCACACATTTTTAACCTTACCACTTTCCTTTTTACGACTAAAAAGCTGAGACAATCTATTTTTATTTCTTTAAAGCTAGATCCAGATTGAGTCGTCTTCAAAACTTTTAACATATTCAAGAAAGCTGTAAGGAGTTCACACATCTAATAAGTATTAAAGTGGCTTCTCGCTTCCAAGCACTTTCGATACTGAATAACGATGCATTGTGCTTGAGAGTCGCTTCGTGTCCGATGAGCTTCATAAATCAACCACCCTATCCAGAGCCAGTAACTTCACGTTCTGAAGCTAGATCAAGGGTCTTGCTAAACTGGACGTATTAATGTTCTTCGTTAATCTGAGTTTTGCACAGTCGAGAGAATCTTTTGATCCCTTGGATCCTCTCACATTTTTTATGATACGTGGATACTTTGGTTTCATTAAACACTCTACATAGATATAACATGCATTATTTTAGGAACCTATTGAAGAAAATCTTGAGATATTTTTTTATAAATTGAGGAATTTCTCCAGACAGCGTAACATTTACGGAATTGAGTGAAATCTTATTTGTGCATAACAAAATGAAATTTTCTCCGGCGGCAGTTTATTGGATGATTGCGTTCAACGAGATTAGCTTCGGGGAACTGTGACGCCAGTTTGGACAGTATTGGCGAATCAAGGAACTTTGAACGAGGGTTAATTCGGTTTTATCGTAAACAAAGTACTTCGAACATCTTTCCTTAAATGAATTTGTGTGAATTACAAATGTAAATATAAAATATTTGCTTTGCAAGGCCTTATTTTGTTTATGAATTCACTCGTGTTTTGAGCTGATTATTAAGGATTTCAGCAATTACGTCGCAAATGGCGCCCAACGAAGGACTTTTATGACAAACAAAATAACCCCATGGTTTTCAATCATACATAACACATAGACGTTAAAGAAGAAAATATGTTGAGGTCTATTACACTTATAGGGTATAAATTCAAAAATGGTTCTACATAAATTCTCTTCGATAACCATACTTTTTTGTACAAAGTAAAAAGGTTATAAAGGATAATACATACAGCTATAAAAACTCGTATACAATATACGGGCAGTTAACTCCTTGATTAGTTTGATCGCAAGTTTATTCTTCATCCCTTAGTAGGCAGGGTCCGAAGGTTTCGCCGGTACATCTGCGCCATTGCCTGCCTTGATAACACAATAAGCCTTTTATACGAGCCAACATCCTTATTTGAAACGTGACGTACTTCCGATTGAAGGGCAATGCGTGCAATTCCTTATGTAGGTATTGTAGGGATAGACTGGCCTTTTCCGTATGTGTAGAAGCTTTTGCTTAACTGAGATAATGGGAATCCGATATTATTCTTATGTTAGTAAAGGTCTACCAATCTATTATGACGTTCATACCATTTTGAGGGATCAAAGAGAAATGTAAATTTCAATTTGGTAACGGGAAACTGAAACTGATTTTACCTTTTTACGCTTTTTTTTATCACCGTTTTTTTCTCTGCACTCAACTTAAGATGTAAACAATGTATATCGCACTGTAAACATCAAATCTGAGGAAGTTATATTTTTTTCAACCAGTGACTTTTTCTTTGACTTGTTTGATTTGTCAGCGTTAGCACTTTCATAAGAACTTGTCTACTTGCCCAGTTCTAGGCTAACAGAACAAACCATCTTCCTAAATCATATTGTTTAAATTACTGTCTAAGGTCAGCTTACAGATATATGATTCATTAGTATTTTGCAGGGCAAACGAGGTGTACTAAATCTATGATTCGATCTTCATCAATGATTCGAAAAGTAACAATGCTATCCCAGTATCGATCTTAAGCCCCCTTGCGTAGAAGGCAAACCTTCTACCGCTAGGCTAACAATACTGTTCCTATTTTTAGGCAAAAATATGGATAGCATCTGTGAGAGCTTATAAGTACTCTAAAAAGGCTTCGTGTTACCCTCGTCAAGTAGTATTAGTTATGATTCGGAGAAGCTCAGTAAAGTGTTATTCTATTATTGGTTGGATTAAGCTGCAATTATTCCTATTCCGAGAAAATTTTACTCTTGACCAAGCGTAATATTTTGATGTAATGCTGGATTGCTAAATTAAGTTGTAGCTTAAATAGAAACAAGTTTTACTTCTAACCAAGTGACAGTATGATACTAATCAGAGATTTAAATATCTCTAATTAGTATGTACCTATTATTTTTTTGGCAAGTACGTATCATCATTTAGCATACAGGCAATTATGTTATTTATTGAAGTATACGAAGCAACTGATTCGCGAGATTAGTTTGACAGAGGTCACGGTAGTTCTCCGCCTAGTCCAGCAACATATTTTTATCCTAATAAGGTCGTTGTTGTATAATCCAACATATAAAAAGCTGAAATAAACAAGCTTCTCAAAAAACCTCATTCAATCATCAACAAAATACGGGAAAAACGAAAACTCTGTACCGAATTTTCAATAAAATTTTGTAAAATGGTTTTGCAAATAACGTAATATATTTTTTTACTCACAAATGCCTCAGGCGTTTGTAAATTAGCCTCCAGTATCCCGTAATTTTACCTTGAACGTCCGTCTGGCAAATTGGAAGGCTCACCGCGATAATGATAAATAACCACGAGCTAAATGTTGGAATGCTATCGTGAAAAATGTATTACGAATGTTTTCGGACAGGAATTCCTGGGCACACATTTTCATCTGTATGTTTTTGAGTCTTTTTTAATGATATTTGTACGCGATGTTACCTACCCATTTTTAATTGTGTCTCACCTAGTAGAATGTATAAGGATCCTTATTTTTTTTTTTTGAATACCTGACAAATTCCGGCATTCTTTACAAATAAATAAATCTATTCTATTCTACGTATAAACTAACAAAACAGATATAAAAAATAGTTAACTTCACATAAAACGACAGTTATAAACTAAATTCTACTACACAAATCCATTCCGGACAATTGTTTTATTTAAGTTACATTCGTTAACCTTATAAACTACATTGTCTACACACTTACTCAATCTCTGTTAGAGCAATAATTTTCAACTAAAATCTCTGGAGACCACTTTCAAAGTTCTAAGCAAACAGACCTTGCTCAATAAAACTTAGTTACCTATAATTTATATGTACCCGATATTCAATGACTTAAAACAAACGTCTTTGCTACGTGAAAGTAATGCTGTAATTTGATTGTATAAAACTTATTTATTTTTTAGAAAAAAAAAACGTGTTGCACCGACCCCAAGTAAAATGATGATGATGAAATGTGTTTTATTAATATAAATATTATTTTCGTTTACAGGTAAATATTATATCACCATATCGTGACACAATAGGAGGTAAATTAAAGCAATATTGTGTACACAATCCTGCTCATGAGAAAGTACTAATCAGGCAAGTAAGAATAAGATATTAATCTATTATAGAATATTATGTACTTTTTTTACAAAAATCACCAATTCAAAAAAACTAAAATGTATTTTCCAATGCGTAAGAAAAGAAAATGGCTATTAGTTTAAAAAGCAACATTTGAAAGCTATCAGCTGACGTTTTCATTATACTCGTAGCAATACTACAATCATTGTTAAATAAAATAGTCAAAATGCCAGCGCCTCTAATCAAGTAATATTTTTACAATCGGTAAGGTCAATACAAATCGATCAAAATTAAATGTATAGACATGAACTTTTCATTTCGATAAATCACGTGACTAAGACCTGTCATCTCCATACATTTATGTTTCTGTTTTATTGACGTTAACGATCGCAAACAACTGTTAAAAAGTCACTTTGCTCAAGAGGCAGTAATCAAAAATACAAGCTTACAATTAGTTCACTTGCAACCGATTCTCATCTGCGCAGTCTAAAAACAAAACAGTCAACAAACGTTTCATCACTGTTGTTATAAAATTAAATAACTAAGAAGTTTGTTCTTGAACCCAAGAAATACTCATTAAATATACAAAGCACCGCCAGAAGTTCGGATACATTAACAATTCTATTCTTGACTGATTATTCAGTTACCTTACAAGTTAAGCTCGCGGTTTGGGCACGAGTGAACAAGTTGAACAAGTTCTAATTGTACTTGTTTGTGTACGAAACAATTCTGGGTATAACGAGACCTAAGTACATACAATCTACCACGACGTTCAAAGTAATATTATTGCAGTTGAAGGAAAGAGACGCAGCTCTACGCTTTGTATATCGCTGTCTCGCTTCCACAACTGCAACTGTCTTGCTTTAAGAGATGGTGGCAGGCTAACATGGCTAGTGTTCGTAATGCCCGAGGGAAGGCCAAATCTCATGTTTATTGAAACATATCGGCTTTAGCAATATTGGTTTAATCAACGCTCCGATAATTAGAAAGCGGATATAATTTCCAATATCATACATCAATAGCGATCGGCCCCAGCATCGTACTGGTGCATTATTTATGACTGACTGATACATATAAACATTCGTTTTGAAAAAATATATTAAAAACGCATAAATCCATTGCGTACTTACTTTTAAAGAACCCAATAATACGGCATAAAATCTGAAAGGATTATCAAAATTTTGATTTTCTACATATCATTAGAACAACAGATTTTGAGTGGCTGGAATTACAACGATCTCTTATTTTTTTTAACCTATACTATAATTACCCACAGTGCTATTTTTCATTAACACATGTTTATATAGAAAACATCACAACATTCATGTGTAAATAAAACCTCGTTTTTGAAGCTTGTGTTTCTGACGAAAGCATAAATACTTAAACATTTCCTTACGACGTCGTTTCGCCAAGAATTTGATAAAAACACATTAAAAATGAAAGACTTAATTAGGATTTAGTTAATGGTACTCGTGTATACGTCAAACCTTATTTCCTTAAGAGTATAATAAAAAGGAAAATTTTAAGGACTTTCCAAATGTGAACGAGGAAGTCGATTGTTATAAATTATAATTAAAACAAAATATCACACGACTCAAGATTTTTTTGCATTAGAATAAATTACGAACACAAACATTCAAATTTATGGGAATGACATTTGACAGGCCTGTTGGTCTAGTGGTTAGTGGCTTTGATAGAGCTATATCGAAAATCGTGTGTTCAATTTGAACCCAGATCAATGTTTGTGTGACTAAGGAGCACGATTATTTCAAAAAATATTTTTTTTTTTACTTACATTACTTTGTTCTCACCCATTAATTTCCGTATCTAGATTTTTTTATCCTGTTTCGAAAAATATGTTTTAATTAAAACCTGCAAAACTTAATACGCTATAACCTGATTCATTCACAGAAAGTATTGAGTGGTGATTCCAGTATTAAATCCAGTTTTCAATAGTCATGAAAATAATACTTTTAAATTTCGGACAAACTGTGACATTGCCTTTGTTAGCCGAATACCGCCGTGGATATTAAATCTCGTTTTAATACGGCTTCTGCACTCTATGGAAAATTCCGTATTTGGGCATTTTTCAAAAAAGTTGTCCGTTACGAAACCGGAAAATTACCGGAATTTCAAAATTATTTTGTTTATTTTTATTTATTTTTAGTTAGCTTAATAAATAAACTTTTAGAAAACACCAATTGTTTAAAAAAAATACGAACAGTTAAGTAAGAAAATGAGTTTGTATGGAGCACTCTGGACAAAAGTAGTTCCAATTAGTAACCTTTAAAATATATATTTTTAAATAAAAGCCAGTGTGTTATGAATTTGATTTTAATTTATATTAAACTTATAACTGAAAACTTTTATTACAATAACAAACGAACACTATTGTAAGCAAATCTCCACAATTATGAATGAAAATACTTCCACTAGATAACAATTATTTCACAATGGCCTCAAAATATTCTCTTTTATAAAAAAGATACAAGGTATAAAAACCAACTGGTTAAAAAAACAGATAAAACGTATTTCAATAAACAATATTTAGTTGTTACATTAATAATTATCTTATAAAATTAACACGAAAAATAACTTTTTCTTAACTTACTCAGACTTCGACAAATTACTTACAGGAAATCTTAGTTACTAACAGGAACATAAAGTTGCGGTTACAATAATTAACTTTTATATGAAATTAAAAACCACTTCTAAAATGATTATAATCAGTCATAATTCAAATCACAGATATCAACATTTTTAACAGGTAATATAGGCAATATTTTCCTTTCTTTTTAACCGGCTTCAAAAAGGAGGAGGTTTCTAAATTCGACCGTATAGTATATGCTTTTTTTATGTTTGTTCGCGGATAACTTCGTCGTTTATGAAACGATTTTGATATTTTTTTTTTTTTTTGGAAATTAAACATTGCACTGTATTTCTGCGAAATAAATTGCGCATATTGTAAATCTTTTTAGTCTTCTAGGAACTCGGCTTTATAATTCCAGTTAGTAACAAATTTTTTTCCGGCTATATGTAACGTTACTAACGTGACGTTACGAAAACACTTTTTATGACATCACATGTCAATATTCCATATAAAACCACTAAAACTTATGATTTTAATAAACCTCAGTTATTTTCAAATATTTGGTGCAAACCGTGAAACAAAATTTATGTTATAAAAGTAATTACTTACCTATCAAAATCACTGTACTAATCGGAACACATTTTTGTACAACACTGCTTTGAAAACTAAGTAACGGTGATAATTCAAACTTAGAGGTCTACAACGGAGACAATCAAACGATGTCAACAAGCTGTCAGGGTCAAAGAACGATTACCACATCAAATAGTATCAAATATACTATTTTTTCGACTAATAACTTGACGAAAATCGTCGTTACTTACTGGGAATTCCGGTATACTCAAAATCCGTGGACAAAATTAAAATTGAATTATTTGCTTATTTTGATATGAAAAGTAGATAAAAACATTAATAAATTTAATTTTCATCATGTTTTACTATAAATCAAGTAATTTTTATCATGAGTATGATAAGAATATTTGGTATTATAACATCTTAAAGTCAGTAAGGTATGCATGGGACACCGTGAAATTGGGGTATATGTAATTACATTTTTAGTTTTTTATTAAAGTTATGATTTTATTTTGTACCATGTTTCAATTTTAAGTTTATCGTAGTAAAATTAGCTATTGATTGCCACATAAAATATGACATTCCGATAAATAGTTCTTAAATTAGAGCATTTATAAGTCAGTGGACATTACAAAATGGCAGTGGTCAAAAGATTTGAAAAATGCCCATTTCACTTTTGTGGATTTTGATACTTGTGCTCTAGTTGTTCTTTATAAAGAATATTCTGTTGTATTCTTTTCATAGTAAAGTGAGTTATTGAGGACCAATCAGTAGGTGAAATGGGTTTAGTAGGACTATCAAGGGAAATTGTGCGATCCACAAATGCTTATTCTGAGTCTGGGTGCCTTAGTGCATGCCACGATACAAAGAACAAATTTCATAGCGCGAGAGTCATTTAAAAAACCGTACAACAAAACCATAGAATGAGAAAAAGCTACTAAAATCTCTTTTATCAGTCTAGCATATAAACGTCAAGTCAATACACCCACAGCCCTCATATTTACAATGAATACCACTCTTAAATGTCCTAAAACCTACCAAGTCTAACGTATGCTTAAAAATACATGAAGCATTGTATTTTCTACCGCTCGTGTTGAAGGTGACCGCTTGACCGCGGTCGAGAACACCCGTTTTTCATCTCACTGGTCCCTTTCATGCTTATGCGACCCCTACAATGTAGATTATACATTTGATTCCCTTACGAAAGGTTTATCTTCACGCCTTAGTTATCACGGCTTTTAAAACTGTACGCTCTAGTAATGTCTAATTTATTGTAGCCTAGTTATTAAAATTTTAATAAGTCTAGGTTATAGAACAGCATGAATAAAATACATACAACTTGACCGTTTCTTTATAATAAATGCCTACATACGCACGGTATGTAACAGTGATAGGGCTGCCCACCTACAGCATTTTAATTATATCAACAACACAAAGCTCTTTCGTCACTGTAAGGCGGTCGCCACGTTTACTGTATTTTACGTTTTAATAATCTACAGGTTTTTAGTACGGATGACGACAATTTGTGTTTTAGTGTCCGTTATGTAGTTTAAAATACTGTATTTTTTCTTTTGTCCAAACAAAAAGTGCAACGAACATGCACGTGACGCCACTTTTTCGTATAATTCTGAGCATTTGTTACGTCGCAAGCTCCATTCTCCTAAACTTTAAAGCAGCTTATTTTTATCATTTTTTACTGTTATCAAGGAAAAAATACCTGTCTAATATTTTCAATATCTTTCTGACGTACTAATTCGATTTTTACTTTTCGTACGCTGTCGTCATTCTTATTATACCTAGTAATTGATTATGATCGATCACCTTACAACTGTATACTACACGATATATAAGAGTAAACTAAAGGTGTAGGTAATACCTAGAAAACTTACCTAAAGAAAGTGTTAACACGAGCCTACAAAGAAATAAATCATGTATCAATAACAATCTTGAGATAGGTAGTATGGCGGCTAAAGCGGGTAGCTTCTGATTTATAGATTGGCTATAATACGTGCCCTTAAGTGCCTGAGATATCCCTTGAGTAATCCTTCTATCAGTGACCTATAAACCTTATTATATTATACTGTTGTACAATATATTTGTTGTATATTATACCGGTAGCCTAATGCAGAGTATTTTATTTGACGGGCCTGTTGGTCTTTTGGTTAGTGGCTCTGCCTGCTATACTGGAGGTCGTGGTTGCGATGATGAGTACTATATTTTATTTTGTGTGTGTAATTTATCTATAATATGCATGTATTTAGAAATATAAACATGTTTATGAGTTGTCTAGTATTTATAACAGAAGTTACTCTCGTATACGAATGAAAAAAAGGTAATAAAAACAAAACCAAAAAGTTTTGTTATATAGCATTAAGCTATACCAAAAAAAATGCATACTAGGGAATGAACTTAAATTTAAAAAAAATATCTTATCGACACGAACCGATAATCAACACGAAAAAAAATTGAAGTGAATAATATATATCATGTCCCATGCTTTTCTTCGTTATTTCTATTTTTACTTTAATTATTCATTTAAATTTAAGTTGTAAGATAAAACGTAATTAACTTTGACAACACAAGACAATAGGTGCTGACTCTGCCCGCAGCTTTAACAAGTTATCAAGTTTTTGTTCATAACTAAGTTGAGATAATTTATCGCAGGTACCGCGATGACCTGAGTTTCAGGTTAATTAAAATCTTTGAATAAACAACACTTCACTTGGGTATGTTATTTCTAATAAAAGACCGTATAACCGTTCAAATATATCTTATATATAAAATTCCCGTGAAACAATGTTAGTTACCGTACTCCTCTG
Organism: Chrysodeixis includens; assembly: GCA_941860345.1. Taxonomy (NCBI): domain Eukaryota; kingdom Metazoa; phylum Arthropoda; class Insecta; order Lepidoptera; family Noctuidae; genus Chrysodeixis; species Chrysodeixis includens. The sequence goes on along the minus strand of OW796104.1, from coordinate 5,908,619 downwards.
AAACGGCAGGACCGATGCTCTTGAAATTTGGTATATGCATTCAGTAGGTCTGAGGATCGGCCAACATCTATTTTTCATCCCTCTTTTTTTGCGAACTAAGTCGCGGGCAATAGCTAGTATTCATTTACAATGGACAATAATCTCTATACATAGACAAAAAGGTCTCAGGCAAAAATTATTATTTTTCTCAAATGAATGTAAACATCTGCAGAAGATTACTTTCAAAGGCTCTTTTTAAAAGTATTCGTATTACAAACATACAACAAAATTTTAATAAGGTGTCCTTACAAATTATCACGATATTTTTTTTTAATAACATTATTAAAATATTCCGTGTTACTACTACTTTCTAAGCCTTACATATTTAGGAGTATTCCGATATGTACAAGTAATATAATAAAATACAGAGGTGCCCTTTACACCTGAAAAATGAACGAACCTATTGAAAAATACAGTACTTTATAGAGACACTGGGTATCTTTTAAAATTTCCATCTCAATCGTTGTAGAGTCACTCTAGAATTCTGTTGTATTAAAATTTCATACAACTTTCACATGTAGAAATACTGTCCATGAATATATTCCGTCGATCTCCAAACAATAAAAAGTCTTTCACCACCTCTTGAAGTAAGACTGTAGTAGTTGTGGAAGAGAGATGCCGTTCTACATTACGTAGAGCGCCATCTCCCTTTCACATTGGCAAGAGACTTGCTTTAAAAGTTCGTGGTAGTACCCAGACGTCTTTTACTCTTTTACAATATTTGAATAGACAGCACAAAATGTTCTATTCATGAATTGTTCTCGTCTCAAAGATGCATTTCGTATCTGTGCGTCATGCTCCAAACGTTCACTTTATATCAAAAACACTCGTCTTTAGTGCTTTTACGATCGTTGAGCTAGACTGCGTGTAGTGCTCTCCTTTGTGTAGCAATTTTTAGATCACAATTGTTAGTGAAAGAAATTGAGGAGGAATACTAGTTTTATAACATCTTCCAAATTCTTGGACCTATATATACCATTGTGTATTCTCACTCATGCTGTTGCAGTTATGAACGTTCTTAACCTTTAACACGAAATGGTTTGTCTTTCTATTCGTCATGATTGTCTGTCTACCTTTTTCTGCCACTACGAGAACTATGATGTTGAAACTTAACTTCGTGCTTTACATAATTTTTGGCCGCTTTTTCAATAAATCGTTCAATAGATTTAATATCTTCTACTCTAACAATATATTATTTACTTGCATAAATTTTCTTAGTCCCACGTATTAGGACCTGTTAATAACTAAAAACATATTTAGTATTGTATAAAAGGCAATTTTAATTCAGTTTTCTGACAAAGCATGTCAACTGTACTAACATCCAATATTTTAATACATTTCTATCCTATAAATGGAATAAGAGAAACTAAATAACGTCACTCTTGCGTCTATCACTCGCAGCTGATTTCTCAGAATATAATATTCTCATGAAATGTTGACTGATTGAATTTCACTGTCATGTAGAGATGAAAATGTTTTGTAAGTTTCTCTATCGTGATTTCGGATTATATGGAAAAATCTAATCATGAATGAAAATATAACAGTTACAATTATTATAGTACACGTTTTAATACGATTATTGAGCTGAGAATGGGTAACAAATAAAATCAATTGTTTCAGAAAAGGATGAAAAAAATATCTTTTCTCGTTAGACTTTTAGGCAAAAATAAAAAATCTATTAGAAAAAAGGAATTTTTGTCGTGCTATTTGGCATACACTTAGAAGTGCTTGATTACACTTACAGTAGCTTTCGTCTACAAGTCCATATACAAATAGGACTCAAATTCTACCAACGCTTTCCATTAATTAATATTAAAATCAGTTTCTATTCCCATCCGTGCAGGCATTTCTATTCCAGTCTAGATTATTCTCAGGAACTCGAATTGTACAACGAATAAATGCTTACTAGTTCAAAGAACCTACCACCATCTCTTAAAGAAGTATAACCGCAGTTGTGGAAGCGTGACAGCGCACTATACGGCGTAGAGCGGCGTCTCTTTTCTTCAACTGAAATAATATTACTTTCGAACGTGGTAGGATGTTAGGTTTGAATAAACAATCAAAGGCTTTCCACCAGCTTATATTAATTCAAGGCCGTATTTAATTAATTATTCATCACGTTAATTTATTCTTCGTCAGAATTATTGTAGGTAGCCGTGTTTCCTAGAACACTTCTGTTGAGCCAGGCAACAGAGCTTTTGCGGTTTACGTCGAATCGAGTATAAGTATTTACCTGGAATCAAATTTTTATTCGTATTCTCGAATATACAGATTCAGTGATTCAGAACTGTGATGCCATAACAGAATGCCCTTCTTACACCGTTATTTTTCTTAGTTCTTATTCGTGCACTATTTTGCCAGTCAAAAGAAAGGACTCGTTAATATGCAAAGCTAACTACTAACTACTAGCCTTCGCTTGTCGGAAAAGCACAGTACGAGAGAGGGATGCATGCAATAAGCAAGGAGTAAGTAAAATTATTGTACCATATAAATATCTCAATAAACAGGATTGAGCGTTGACGATATAACACGTTCAGTAACGTGTTTAAAATACTTCAGTTCTTTCAGCCCTTATCCCATTTTACTTGGGGGTCGGCGCAAAACTTTTTTTTCTTCCATTCTCCCCTATCAAACGTCACACTATCATTTACTCCTTTTTCAATCATATCATTCCTTATACAATCCCCTCAACTTTTATTTGACCTTCCTCTTCCTCATATACAACATTCATACTCACCACTTAGTCACTACTACACTAAAATCAGCAGAATAAAAAACCTCGATATTATAGCAATGTAATGCGACTTGAACACTTTGCTCTCTTGTCAGCTCTCGGTCCCTTGTCCCCTTCAGGTCGAGGGTCGCCCCCTACTGCCCCGTCAGCGGTATACATCGAAAACACCGCTTAAGTAGAACCTTTCCATCGAGTGTTGCTCTTATGAAAGTTTAATAAAGCAATTCCTTTGTCTATACGTATTGCCACGCCTTTGAGTCCGAAGGTTCAGGGTGGTACGGTCAGCAAAAGAAATCGGTTTACGTTATCCAGTTAGTGCAAGTAGTGTTAGTAATTTTAACGTAACGAAAGTAAATGGAAAAGCCTATTTAAAAACAGAACCTTATGATTTAGGAAAATCGTTAAGTTGTAAGTGTCCCTGTAGAAATTTTTGATTAGCATGTTTTACCTATACCTACTGGCTGTCAAGCCTTTTTCATAGATACGTATAAGCAAAACAAGAGCTTAGTTTGAAAATCGAATTGTGTTAACCGACTTCTCTGGCTGACCGTACCAGCTACATGCGTTTGTAAGTAATCCATTTACGCTGTTATACTCCTTATTATGTCGTAATAAGGGCGTTAATTCTATAAAAGGTTGTTGGAAGTCGTTTGGCCCACATTCCTCGTGTGAATATTTTATTCGACTGTTTACGCCGTGTATAATATGATTTTTCTGGCCTTTGGGATTAGTGAGCTAAACTTGTGACCTTGTTTATATCCTATGAAAGTATTTTGCTTGTTATTATAATTTATTTTACATTTTTTTATGAAAATGTGAGTGATGTGGTTTTAAAATTGCTTTTGATCATATTCTTTTTGCCAATTTAAGGTCATTTTTACTATGTTTGATTGTTTAGTTTGTTCATACTGTTAGTATTATTTCATAGACAATAAGATAGAGACAGATTCGTAATTAAAGGTGTACTGAGACATGAAGTCGAGATTTCAACACTGTAGCGTCTTATTTTTTTAAGAACTCGATAACAGAAAAAAATCGTGTCCAATATTTTTTAACATCGATCTGAATTAAATTCGAGTATTTCGTCATTTCGTTAAAAACTCTTTTGTGGGTTTTCACATAAATTGAAAGTTTCAGTCACAATAGGTTTAATTAGTTCTTGTTCACTAATGAAAATGAATACCTATACACATTTCGGTACACTAAGGGTAGTTCTTAAAATTTTTTACTCGTACTAGAACGTAAATAGAATAACAAAATGGTGTTTTAGTTTTGCAGTAACGGTATTCATTTTATAGACTAGATTCTACGAAGCTTGAATACGGGTAAAGAACAATTTTGAATAACTCATACATGTTTCAAAAAGAATACACAATTAGTTTTTGGAAATCCTAAGTTCTCTTTCAGAATGCAAATTAGTCTTGTTTTCGTTTTAATATTCAGAGAAATGGAACAAAGGGATGTCGACTGGTATACTAGCAGCTGCCCGCGGCTTCGTTTAATCCTTTCCTGGATTTCTAGAGAATATTTCAAAACCAAAATACACCAACCGTCCATTCGTTCTTGAGTATTAACAGAACTAATGGAGATCAGCCCTTTATACTTTTTAGGGTTCCGTACCCAAAGGGTAAAACGGAACGGTTTAATAATAACTAAACCTCCGCTGTCTTTTTGTCTGTGTGACTGTCTTCAGGCTGTATCTCATAAACCGTGATAGCTAGAAAGCTGATTTTTTTCAAATGATGTTTTTCCGTTGCCGCTATAACAACAAATTCAACAAAATGAAATATTATGATAGTGCGGAACACTTCGTGCGTGAGTCCCACTCGCACTTGGCCGGTTTTTTTAGCTTATGGTATTCCACGGTTTGGAAAAGACCTCTAAAATCCTTCCAAAATTTACTATCCGGCGTCATCTTAAACCAGCCATTACGATAAAATAAATAATATATTAATTAAATTAACTATTCTATTACCAGCAACGATCACAAAATAATTTTTAGCTCTAACAAAATTCAAAGCTGTCACAAGTTCCCAAACTTCCAGAGTATCGATAAAACTTAGTCATCGGCCTAGTTATCAAGTGAACTAGTTATTAACGAAGTGGAATCTACAATTTAATCGTGACAAGGTAATTTCCTAGCTCACAGCATCCGGTACCTAATGTGTTCCTGATAGCTTATGATCACTAAATATATTCCTCAAATATAAGTCTATTCCTCAACATTCCCACAACGATATCTAGTTTCAAATTAGGTATACAAGAGTAAGTTGTGTTTTGAATACTAGACAACCGATAAACATACTTATATTATTATATTTCTAAATACATTCGTACATATTATAGATAAATTACATCTAGACACAACAAATGATCGTGCTCATCACACAACTAGGTGGGAATCGAACCCACGACCTCCGGTATAGCCAGGCCTGTCATATCACTATATTATCTTGCTTGTAAAGAGGAATATTTGGCAATATTATAATGTAATTTTAAACCTGTGATGTAAAAAAAAGTTTTAGGAAGAAAATCAATACCAAAACTGCACGAAAAAACTTAAACCTCATTTCTTGGAAAAAGTAGAATCTCAGGTTCCTACTTTTTCAATTACTTTTATCAACCTCAATTGCATCAACCGACACACTAAACCTGTCGTTGGTTCTAGTTCAAAATTGTTCACAAAAAAAATATTTTTAATTACAAATATCCATATGAACTGAAAAAATACAAAGGTTAGCTTCTTCATCGAGAGATACATTCTTGTAGGTATTACCTCAGAATTAAATCCGAAGATGGTTGGTAACAGCGGCTGTCACTCCCTGAAAATGTTCATATTCCGTTGAGGCTGGATAACAATACAGTTAAAACTAGATTAAAGACAAAGACCTTGACCTAAAAACTGGAGTTGGGAATGCTTAACAAATGCCCGTAGTCCGTTCATTACAATAGGTCGAACGCCGAAACGAAATGTAGGCGTGACACCACGACCGACATATAAGCCTCTTCATTGTATTATAAGAGTATACCTACTTGTAATTAGTTACCATGTAGAATTAGGTATACCTATAGGTAGGGATGATTCATGATCAACCCGTTGCAATCCACTGGTGCAAATAGGCCTTACTTAAGATACTATACAGTTTAAGTGAGGCCATCACATCATCTCATGAGGGATATCACCTCTTACCATAAGCCTTTTTCAGTTATGGAACTGTACAGCAATGATAGCCTAGCGGTATGTCCGTTAGACAACCAAATCAGAGGTCGTGGGTTCAAATCCCAGCGCGCACCAATGCCTTTTCGAATTCATGTGCATTAAGTTGAAAAAAATATTATAACTTAAAATCGGTAAAATAACTGATCATGAGAAAACTAGGTTGTGAATCAACCATATATTATAATAAGAAGTTTTAGAGGAGTTAACAGCTCTAATACTTTATGAGGTGCTTAAATTAAAAATGAGAACTTCGAAATTCAGTACGTAATACTGTAAATCTCTCGGTAAATGATTCAAAACTCGGACTAGCTGAGGACATAAATGCGCATCGGACGATATTAAAAAGTGAGAAAAATGCAGTGCGCCCGTGCAACTATTTTCAACTTCAAATACTTTAGATTTAATCCATAAATTCTTCGTCCAGCGAGCAATTTAGTCACAGATTCTTCTTTTAATTGGTATTAAAAGGAAAATCCGTGACTGTGTTTACTACTTTTATTCGGATTATTGCTGAATTACTCGAACTATGTATCATATTATGTAAATCTCAGTGTATTTTTCATATACTTATACATGTTAAAAATACCGTCTTCTCATACGTATTTATCGAGATTGTCTGACAAGTTTCTAACCCAACCGATTTCCTTAATCATGAAGTGACGCGGCAGTGGAGTCGCCAGTCAACATACTTCGAAACTAGTCGGTCAGTCCTATTAAATACGCGTAACTAAACCAATTAGTTAACAATTATGAATCCCCCTCATATAAGTTATTACAATAACATATTTTTGTCTGTTGGTTTGTATTTCCAAATGAACCGAAATGAGGAAGATCTCATTTACCAATAAAACAATAACAGACCTATTTCAAAGTTTGTCGTAAATATTATTATTGCAGATATTAATATAAGCGTATAACCGCGAAACCTGATAGGTAATTATAATTACTATATTAGTAATGTTATCAGTATGGATTTATGCAAATCTTAATTTATGGTAATTTGTAACGCACAACTACTGTATATCTAATCAGTGTGTAATAACATAATAACAACACCCTGTATATACCCAACGTATGGCTGGGACTTCACCACCGCGGAGATACTGACATGTTTGCGGTGTGCTGTGCGAGAGGAGACGTTTTTTTTAACTCTGTGGACTTCACCAAAGCGGATTTATGAGCGGACTGCTTTGTGATATGCGCTCTGCGAGAAGAGATGCTTTTCAACTTTTGTCTAAGGTGTTGAGTGCTAGAAAGATGACCGGTTGGCTGCACGGCGTAGGCGCACAGCTCACATCTCCGCTCACACCGCACCATACAAATATTGCTCATCACACTGATGACTCATCACAATGATTTCTACTGAAGCTGAGCGGAGAGGAGATACAATATGTCAAGAGCACAATTCTATTTGTTTTCTTAATAATTATCTCCTCTCCGCTCGTGTTGTCTCCGCTTTAGTGATGTCTCGTCTTAATACAGCTTTGACAGAAAGATATTTCAAAAGTTGAGAAAAAAAACATGATCCATTAATACTTAGTGTAAAATAAAGTCGCTTCCTGCATCTGTCTGTACCTATTTTTAGATCTTTAAAACTTAGCAATGGGTTTTGATGTTTTTTAATAGATAAAATGTTTATGGAAGTTAATGTGCACAATTTGTGAACAAGTATTAGGTACCACTCTTTCGAAGCTGGGTTTGGTCGTATAGTCAAATTGACAAACATGATAGAAATGAATCGAAGAAAATACGCCACATAAATTGGATTATAGATTACAACGATGACAAAAGAGAAATCTTGACATGACATTCGAATGACAAGTGGTAAGTCATTGTGGACGATAGTTGTAACGGCCGATGGCTCAGTGGAGACCCTTGACCAAGATTTAAAGAACCTCTCGTGGCTGGGTCAAGGGCTCGACACGGAAATCGAACTCCTGAATGTGACACGTATTATGTAGTTTTGAAGTCCTGGTAGCTTGACGTATAAAGCGAATGTTATTGTTTGTAGTCATCGTAGTTGGAAAACAGCTTTTAGTATGTTAGTCAACTTTTGAGCTGAACTAAGGATTTCTTGAGTATTATCGTAGCGTTAGGCGGAGTTAGCGGGTAGTGACTTAACTTGATCCACCATGCTGCTTCCTCCGCGTTTTGGTATTAGTGCATTGCAATGCATTACGCACTACCTGAAATATTAAAATCGATATTTAAGAGTAAACCAACATTTACAGACCACCAGAAAAGAAATCGTGTGTAATGTATAAGAAACTTGTTTTAATTTTAAAAGTGAATTTGCTTGTTTTGCTAGTTTACCGAAAAATCTTCCTTCTTTGCTAATAACTAGCTTTTAGATGTGTATTGTTCGTTAATATAATAGGCAATTTAATAAAAGGAGATCCAATATTGTAGCTTTAGCCACAAGTAATGAATTTCCAAGTCTTCCCCTCAATAAGATGTGGATATTTTATTACTAAGCCGATCTAAATATAAAATTAATTTATATAGATAAGCCTTTTTCTTTGAAGGCTTCAAAAGCGTTAAGGCTTCGTTTAATACTTTGAACGTAAAGGAATCTTAAAATCATTGGAATGTGACAAGAAAATGGTTTGCAAGACCAGAATTCATGAAAGCTTAACACATGGAAGACTAGATAGGTGCGTAGTCCCAAAATGTCATTTCTTCATATTATTATCCCCGTTGACTTGTATTCAGTTAGCAAATGGTTGACAACTATAATAGGCATAACGACAGTAGATATTATTAAACGAAATTCCTTACCTATTTTTCTGTCCCTGTATGCTTAGACCTTCATAAAAACATGAATACGGAACCCGTGAAAAGCTGAGTGAGCGGTGCGCGACTATAAATATACTCAATTTTTAAGTCGTAATCAAAGAAGTATTTTTTTTTCAGAAAAATTATCAAGATGAACACGAGCCTTAATGTTTACCAGTGGGACCCGCGATACGTGCAAAACTTGAACCAATAAAGTAGGCTCGAAAAAAAATATACTAACGACTAACGAATGACGTCACGCAAAATTTCCATTCATAGTGAACAGTAATTTCGCTTAATCTTGATCATTTCATGTTTCTGGTTACGTAAATAAAATATACTTCATTAATGAACCTATAGGACGTTATAAAAAGTAGTCCTCTCACATTGTAAATAGGTACTTACCTACTATTGCTAAACAAATTAGTTTTTGATGTTTTTCGTCAACATAATGGGGTTTTCGTCAAGTATTTGCAAGTCACGTCATTATCACATAACTCGTTTGTAAAGTCAGTGCTGACGTTAATGAATTTTGACGCAGCACTGCTCTGAACTGGTAGCTTGATTGCTTTTCAAACGCAATGGTTAAGCAGCATTGTTACTAAATATCTTAACAGTTAAACTGTTATTGGGAATATTTAGGGCGTCGTTTAGACCTTAAACTAATTACATGGATATCACGAAAGATATCGAAAATCACATACACATTTTATGGAATACGTAGTAGAAAATTCCATTCAATATTTTTATATCCATTCAATCAATCAAAAGTCATTTATTCAAATTAGGCTACAATGTAGCACTTTTTAAACGTCATTGCTCGGTTTCCATCGTATTCCATTCTTATCTATTAAAACAAAACTGTGAAGTACTTTTCCAGTATTAAGGAAGTGAAAATTCTCTTTACATTACCATTAACGAAGTTCACGTCCGCGAACCTCAAGTCGTTTTCATCCCCTGCGACTTTCTCCGGCGGCATAACATAACAAAAGTAAAATATAACATCCCGCAACTTTGGAAGCACCTAAAGTGTCCGGTCTCCCTCAAGTGACAAGCCTCCATACTTCCGTATATTATGTACTAAAGCATTTTCCACTGGGATTTTCCTTAAACCAACTAAAATTCTGCGTTTTCATGACTATCGTTGCTCGATTGTATTTTATTGTTACTGTATATTTGGTATGAATAAAATTCTCGTATAAATCCAAATGTGGAGAGGAAAGGGACACAGAAATAAATTCTTAAGGTTCCGTTTGTCTGAATATATTGGATCTATTATCAAACTATTTTGTATCACAAAAAAATAAGCCAAGTGATTTCATAATATTACTTTTTTGCCTTAGAACATATGGTACTCTATAGATAATACACTTTTGATGTACCTAATTGTACTCTAATAAACTTACCGGTATATTACAGAAATAGTTTTTCAATTATTATTTTTTTTATTTTAAAACTCTTTCAATAAAATATATCCTCTTCAAAACGATGTTAGTACCAGCCCTTTATAAATGAACAATCCTTTGAAACCCGCCTTGATTGCAATAGTATTGCTATGCCATTTTACTAAAAAATATAAACGTTTTATAAAAGTACAAACATGATATTATGACCTAAATTTACGAGAACTTCAATCATTAAATACAACAAATCCTTTGAATAAAGTAACTTTAATTACGGATTTAATATCTAAATTTTCGAAACGTTTTAAGTAGAATAAATGCTAACAGATTGTAAATTGCAAAAAGATACGTTGATAATGTTGCTGTAGAAACGTGAATGCATAACAGATGATTTTACAGTCACGTAACGCGAAATCCATCGATTGAGGGATTATGCTAAGAGGATAATCACTATAATCAGGAAGATAGTCTTGCGCGCTTAAAACAGTTAATTACATCGATAGCAATGCAGAACCAAGGCAAAATTAAGGCAATATTCTCTTAATAAAGCTGCATGTGGTAACACGGGAATATGAGATCACACGGCAAGAATAAGAGAAGCACGGAATTAACAGATATATTCTTCCGAAAGTTTGGTACAACTTTGGACTAAATGGATCGATCGTTTCATTCAGATAGGTAGGTACTAGAAGTATTTTTGAATTGGAACGATAGGTTTTGGAACGATATTCATATACACGAGTGTATTGGAACTACTTATATATTTTTTGGTTTGATTAACTGTCGAGGATAATGATTGATCTCTTATTTTGATTTCGTAGCTATATTTTAGGAGCAAAAAAGTATTTTTCACATATCATGACTTGGCATAATCGATTTTTTGCGCCTTGCGTAATTTATGACACACAAATCGGTCATTAGGCATTAGCGAAGAGTTTTCCGGGAAATCTGTTAGGTATTATCTAACGGTGTTTATTCTATAAAAATCAAGGAAAAAAAATCATGGAAAGTTTTTGTCCAATAGTAATGAATTGTTGAAATCTTTTTTTTAATACATAGTAAAATTATATAGCAATTACAAGAATTATTTCACAGTTACAGTAACCGCCTGAAATAACGAAATTAAGTTTTAATTAATACAAACTCTAACAACTGTCATCCGCAAAACTTGGAAATTGGAATCCTAAATCTCATTTTAAAAGGTTTTAGAATTGATGGAATGTCTCTCAATGGAAGACGTCTTGAATAAGTTAAAATTGTATTAAAAATCTTCCTTAGTTGTAAAAATATTTTTGATTCAAAATCTAAAATAATACTACTTTATTTTTTCTATCTGACCCGTGCACTCTGCAAAAGGCGGAATTTTCAGGTTATTTTATATCTTATAATACTCACATATAACGTGGCTTCCTACTGGTAAAAGAGTTTCCAAAATCGTTGAGAACGACAACGTCACACGCTCACAAACTTTAGTTCACCTCTTAGTAAACATAAGTTACATGACTAAGGCTTGTCACTAACATCTTTCAAGCGATACGCATTTAGAAAACAGTCATCATTCACTTGTCAGAATCCAAAACAATTGAAAATCTACCGCAGCATAGTTTGACAAAACTAAAGCACTTGAAATAATTACTTAACAGATTAAACGTTTGGTAAACCGTGTCATTATTACTTGTACCTTTCAAAACCTAACGATATACCCGCATATTTTACTACAATTAAACTACCTAAATAACGACGTTTAATAACAGTTTAAATATATACAGTAGTACGACTCGACCGATTCTAAACAAAATGCCTAAGCGAGCGAAAATACAAAAACTAGGATAAAAATTGGGCTCCCCAATTACAGCATTTTAATTAAATGAACAACACACCGCCAATCCGTCCACTCGTCGCGACATGCTAAAAACTGTAGGATGCTAAGCGGATACCACTATCCGAATATGTAGGCATAGCTCGCGTTGCGCCCTTTTACAGGAAGACCTCATGCTGTTTATATTATCACACTGTGGTTGAACGTTCCTCGCAAGACAAATTACAACAATCATGAACATAAATACATACATATTACACACATTTACTTACACCCGCTTGGTATCAAAGGACTACGCTATACGACTTCTCCATACAATAGAACAATTTCTGGTATAAAAGGATTCCTTGACAATAATATAGTTTGAATTGGAGCTAAGAGATAAAACTATTAGCATAATCTGTTACAAGGCGAATATTTGGTTGTTTGAAGTAATATATTCTCTTACGATAGAATGGAAGATATACGACTATTTGCGCTACAGGCCGAAGATTCAACATCATCTTCGTCTTAGCTGTAGGACGTCTACAGCTGGGCATAAGCCTTTTTATTTGGGGTGAAACCCTAATGACTTTAACCCACGCCAAAGGCACGGCGCGCGGCGTGGGGACATGTCAGACTCAAACCGACCAAAAACACCTCAAGCCCCTTCTATTGCCAAAGCCAAAGTTGCGGGATGGCTCGCGTATGCTCTACGCGACTCTGGCAAGACTAGGATTCAGAAAATCCCGATTGGAAGCTACCTGCATCCAGTGTTTTCCGGCGACCTTTCTAAGAAGACTTCTAAAATATTCTTTACCTTATTGTTCGTTCTTAAAGATATTGGTTAATATTTAGTGGCATTACGAAACTAAATGTGCACTGATTCTTAAACAAATACCAACAGCACAAAAACAACTTTAATTCACAGTTTCCTAATGTGGATAATGAAAAACTGAGCCTCTAATATGTACCTCACAATACCAGCGCACGCAATATCCCCGCACTAGAAAATTTATAGTTCAGGACAAATTAAATTACACATTTTTCATAACCCGAACCTTTGTACACGTGGCTAAAAGGTCTGCCGTCAAAGCCTTATAGCAGAGTAAATACGTTACTCCTACATAATGGTAGTTCTTTATTTATAAAGCCAACATCAATCACTTTTTATTAAGGGCGTACAACATTCTCGAAATTCAATTAAGAGGGCGTAACGTGAAAATTAGGTACAAATATAGGTCTCGTGAAAATGAAACTGAGACAGAAATGGTACTTCATCTTTCAAGATTCGTAATTTTGTACGGAGTTGAGGAACAGGGTACTGTGACATCTCAAAGGAATATTATTGCGGTTGTGGAAGCGAGATAGCGTGTTACACGTTGTAGAGCTGCGTCTCTCTCTCTCACGCCAGTAATATTACTTTCAGAGGAGATGGTAGGTATACCTACTGTGCGTCTGGAATACAGAATTATAATTTAAAAAGTTTGTGTTTTATTAAAATGTGTCTCGTATGTTTGTTTGAAGGCACTCGTGTGTGGTTGTCGCAAGCTTTCTCGTGTCACACAGGTGATATTAAATTGTAATGTGAGTTGCGTAGACTTTGAATAATTATTCTTTTGTTCGATAAAAAATGCTTGACTTCTTAACCCAAATTTGATAGAATCAGAGTGAAGATGCTTTCGCCCTGCAATGAGTTTGTAAAAAAATAACAAAGAAATTATAAATTCGCTTTACAATAATATGGGCAAATAAAAGTTTCGTACAATTCCATTTAAAACCACACGTATTCAAAATGAAAACTTGTTTGCTTTTGTTATAAATAGGATTAAAACTAAGTTTAAACTACAAAGTTTTCAGGATCCCAAAACATTATTCATTCGAAATATAAAATGAGATTAACCGCGCTCACCAACGTATTAATAGTTTAAATTTAGAATGCAAAACGGAGAGAATTATTTTAAAACATTTTCGCATTCCATTTTCAAAGACGAACATGGAACAATGGCGCTGTGCCTAGTGTTTGACGCAGAAATATTCTCTCTAAAACCAACAAGATGGAGGACTGTGGAATGCAAAATAAATGTGAGGTTTTAATTTTGAGATATATTTCATACTAACCACTGGCTGCGACTTCGTCTACAACTGATATGGCTATTTAATGACTTGTTTTAAAGTAAATATAGTACTGAAAACGTTTCGATGAAATAGTCGATTACGTCGATTGATGTCGAAATTTTCCTTTTTAACTTACATTCAAAAAGCTGTATCGTGTTTCTTCTTCCAATACATACGTACTCAATTAAAAATTTAGAACACAATCTCATCACAAAGAACTTTTACAATAACCTTCGTGCTAAAATACTTTTCTTACACGACCGTCTCATAAAACGGTGTACCAACCTAATCATAAATAATCTTATTACCCTAGTCTATGCCAGTAGAACAGCATACAAAGGTGTATTATCGCTATGCACCAGTAGTTCATAGTTAACGGTTACCGCACCCAGCATAGCAAGCTTACAATCTATTATTAACTTGTAACTCAGGAACTTTTCCTACGGCTTTTGTGGAAGAATTTTAAATTGAATACACTGTACTGAGATCTTGAAATTTATATGGAATACCCGTTGGCGTGTTCCATGTTTAAATAAGTAGTGGGAATTATAATAGGTCTGGTATTACCGGAGAATACGGGTTAACTTTTTTACTTTAAGAAGGTTTTTTAACAGATTATATTTTAGGTTCTTGAAAATTTTGGAGAACTATTTTTAATGCTTAGGTGCTTCACCTACTTTTTTAATCAACCTGTTGTAGTTCTAGGTCATTTGAATAGATTCTTATTATCGTTGGCGTTTGTTCTATCATAAATATAATATGACATCTCAGTGGTTTCTAAATTACTTTACCTATCTATTACAAGATCACCATCTAGTGTAAAACAAAGCCGTATCTGTCCGTCTCTATGTATGCTTAGTTAATAATATGCAAAGGATTTTGATGCTGGTTTTTTGTTAACAGAATGATTCAAGAGGAAGGTTTATAATGTATAATACATCAGCATTGCACACGTGCTAAACTGGGATGGGTGACTATTTTGATTTAAATGTCTTTTCATTGTCTTTC